>JAKTWO010000041.1:0-72497 GCA_030582055.1 Wickerhamiella lipophila | reverse complement strand
CTTTTCGCAATAGTAATTACACTTAGTACGAGAGGAACAGTGTATTCAGGTAATTGGTTTATGCCGTTGTTCGACCGGTATGATTATAGGAATGAAGGGCTGAAGGGCTGAAGGGCTGAATAGATAAAGCAATAGATGGAAGATGGGGCATATACCATAACCTTCATCACCTAAACCACTCCCCTTACCAGCCCAACCTCAGGGTGGACAAATAGCCACATCTCACACCCATTAACCCCCCACCCCCTGCCCCTTGAGTATATACCCTTGGATACCCTTGGATACCCCTGGAGCACTTTATGAAAAAATTCCTCAAGGAATTACGGGCATTTAATCCATCCCGAGCACAATCCAAGCGTCCGGCTCTGGATGTACGGTATCCCGCACGGTTCTACCCCCAAGCCCGAAAAATGAAACGCACAGTTTTCCTACATGTCGGTCCCACAAATAGCGGTAAATCATACACTGCCCTTAAATCCTTCAAAGCAGCTGGTTCAGGCTTTTATGCAGGGCCACTTCGAATGCTTGCTCGTGAGATCTACGATAAATTAACAGCAGACCAGATCCCTTGCAATCTTGTGACTGGAGATGAGTGTATCCATCAATCCAAACCAGATGGGTCGCCTGCCACCTTACAGGCTGGTACTGTTGAAATGATCGATCTGACCTCAACGTTTGATGTAGCGGTTCTCGACGAGATCCAAATGATCAACGATCCAACCAGAGGATGGGCATGGTCCCAGGCTTTCCTCGGAGTAAGGGCCAAGACAGTTCATCTATGCGGCGACCGTAATGCTGAAAACATAATTAGGCAGCTATGCGTACAAACAGGCGACACACTGAATGTCAAGTATTACGAGCGGCTCAGCCCCTTGGAAATAGATAAACGGCCCATTAGCCGCGGCAACTGGCTGTCAAAGCTAGAGCCCGGTGACTGCATTGTATGCTTTAGTGCCCGTAAAGTCAAGGAATTGCGTGACGAAATCGTTCAAAAACTGGGCAAGAAATGCGCGATTATTTATGGCTCTTTGCCTCCTGAAATTAGAGCCACTCAGGCCCGCTTGTTCAATGATCCCGACAGTGGTGTAGACTACATGGTGGCCAGCGACGCCATTGGAATGGGACTGAATCTCGCAATCAGACGGGTGATTATGTTTGAGCTCAACAAGTTCGATGGCGAGCAGATGATTGAGCTGCCGGTAGCCCAAATCAAGCAGATTGCCGGTCGTGCAGGCCGGTTCAAACCAGCCTCTCCCACTGAACCCGATACGCGAAACGCCGAGGGAGGGCTCGTAAACACGCTCTCAAACAGCATGAAATCCACAATCACGAGCGCTCTGCGCAAGAAATCGCCCGGGATCTACAGCGCTTCATACCAACCGCCCGCAGAGCTGGTCCGATCGTTTGCCCTCGATAAGTCGGGGCCCTTCACTCAGATCCTCGAGGATGCATTTGTGGAGGCTCGGATTGGCCCCGCATACGAAAGGCCTCGTGTAGAGCCGGTCATGGTCACTACTGCCCTCATTGATGATGTACAAGGCTTGACCCTCGATGACCGGATTCAACTAGGGAATGCCCCCGTTAAGAACACGACAGTGGTGCAAAACGCGTTTATCCTGTTTTGTCGAGTAATAGGAGCACGCGAATCCAAAAATATTCTCGAGATCATGGGCCACAAACTACAGGCGCTCAGCCAAGACAATACTGAGATTCTCGCTCTCGAGGACCTTCACAAATGTATCACTCTGTTTCAATGGATGTCGATACGGTACCCGTGTAACTTATTGGACTATGAGGGTGCAAACGAATTAAAAACGCTGTGCGAGTCCATGATCAATGAGAAGCTCCAGTCTCGCAAGAGCCTGGGGCCAAAACCAAGATATAGCCCTCCAAGACATAATGGCCCTCCAAGACAGGGAAAGCAGTTGAGGCGATAGACAGCGGCTTGGTGAGCCAACGAGCTGATGAGCCAGCCCACAGCACCGCACATTTATTTTTTATTTATTTCTACACATGTACATATATTAGATTTCCCGATTACATTAGGGCACTTGTTTGCAGATTTTCCGGGCAGCATCAATCACTTCATCGGCCGTTTCTGTTATATCATGAGGCACAATAACGGCTGAGCGAGGCTCTTGCTGCGGCAATTCAAGGATCGCAAGCTGAGAATCGAGCATATCCAGTTTCATAAAATGACCCTCGCGAGTTTGCATACGTCGGACGAGCTCCTCATGGGTGGGCACAATCAGTACCACGCAGGCATCCTTCAAGTGACTCAAGAGCAGATTACGGTACGATTTCTTGAGAGCACTACACGAAACAACACAGTCGCCACTTGAGGCCTTCTGGGCGACCGTTTCTAGCCATCCCCAACGGTCTTCATCGGTGAGTGGGATACCATGCGACATTTTGTCGATATTGGCTTGTGGGTGCAGGCTGTCTCCTTCAATAAATTTATAGTTGAGCTTATCTGCTACTGCACTGCCGATTGTGCTTTTCCCGCACCCTGAAGGTCCACCCACAATGATAATCATTATAAGGGTGGCGACGGGTATGGGGTGAAAAGCGTGATAAAGCGAGTGGTGGATATGCAGCTTTCTATCCTTGAATGTTGTAAATAAAAAGTTAAGTTATCAAAACTGACTGACCTATACACCTACACTTGGCCGCTCTGTCCTATCCACACATAACTGTCCTATCCATACATAGCAGTCCTATCCACACATAGCTCTCCTATCCACACATAGCTAAAGCTACTGTGGCGCTAGTTTACGCGCCTTGTTGACAAGATCGGCTCCCCCAATGATATGGACACCGTTACTCTCGTTCAGGGCCATATCAAGACCAACTCGAGCAACATCATCGCCATAGGCCGGGTGACCAGCAATGAAGCCTACTGGGGAGTTGTATACCCATCCTCCTACCTTCATACCGAGCGAATTACCAAATCCCTTGTGGGTGCCCTCACGGTCACCAAGCAAGACACCAGGGCGTAGAATAATCGTCTTGTCGAACCCAAGGGCAATGATATCGCGCTCGCAGTCTCCCTTTAATCTCAAATAAGGTAGCATCGAGTCGCAATTGGCGCCAGAAGAGGAAATAAGAATGAATACTTTGGCCCCATTAACCTTTGCGGTTTTGGCCAAGTCGACGTTCAAGTCGTGATCGATTTTATATTGAGCATCGAAACCACCAGCTGCTGCTTTTGTAGTGGACAATGAGGAGAAAACAATATCAGTGCCCGGAACAGAAGACTGTGGGGTGATATCTTCCACTACACTATCAACTTTAGCCGGGGTAGACCTAAGAGGACGGCGAGTGAGTGCGATAATTTTATCAATAGCACTGCTCTGAGAGGCAACTCTCAAAAAACTGGCACCGCAGAGCCCGGTTGCTCCCAGGACGAGTGCCGAGGAGGTCATTTGCCGGGGAGTGATTTCAAATCAGGACCTTAGAGCAGCTGGTAGAACCCCAGATAATTGTGCTTTTGTGCCAGCCGTTCACGTACTTTTTGTTTTTTCTCGGTACTTTGCCGCTCAATCAGATCATAGGTCATAAATAGGTTCACCACCAGTGCCGGGCTAGGCGATGTCTCGAGTGCTTTTTCAAGTGCCTCAACAGACTCCAAGACCTCGCCCTGGTGTAATAACGCAAGGGCGCGTATGTTCATGCTCTTGGTTTTCGCTAGTGTAGTTTGATAATCCATTTGGGCAAATGCCTGTAGCGATTCGAGCTCAGAGCCAGAGTCCGAGTCAGAGCCGACCTTGGCTGCCCATTCTGCCGCATGCTTAGAGTCCCCCAGGTATATATAAACCAAACTAATAGCGTGCGCAATGCTTTTCTCCCAGCCAGATTTCGCATAGTCTTCGCCCCCGTAAATACCTTCCAGGTGTTGCAAAGCGGTGGTGAAATCTCGCATCCCAATCAATGCTGCTGCTACTTCCAGACCCAGTCGCCGTAACCGATCATCCCATTCAGAGCTAGGGGGTGCCGTACGGGCCTCAATAGCCATAGTGTACATCAGTTGAACCGCTTGCTGGTTGATACCTTTGGCCCATACTGGAACCAAGAGCAGCCTTAGATCCCATACTGGCTGGGTTGGGGTCAGTTCGTCAAGGTTTTTGAAACGCTCGGCTGCTTCCTGAGCTACCAGTGCACCTTGGCGAGTTGCCAAAAGGGCCCTAAACCGCCATAGCCAGACATTGAGCAGGTCCATCAACTGGTCTTGATCCGTTGGCTCTTGAGCATCGCCAATAAGCTGCTGAGTTTTTTCAATTATATCAAAATATAATCCAAGATCAATTAGCTCGTCGAGAGACTTGTCGCAGGCCGATTCAAACTCTTGGGGCCGTGCCAGACCTCCATCCACTCGTCCCACCAGCTGTTGCCACATTAGGGAATCAGATGGGGCTGGAATACGCTATATGACTAGATAACACTAGATGAGATGTTGGTTCAACTATTTGGTTTCTGTTTTCACTTACTTTTAACTATCTTGGTCTAACCAAGTGGAGCTTTACTGACGGCATCATTTGGTCCTCGAATAGAGTTTCCGGTGGTGTTAAACCTTATGAGCAGCATATATAAATAAAAGCAGCGGTGCAAAATCAAACTTTTGGAGATGAGAAGTATTGCAAAAGAGTCTCATTTACTGGACCACGAAGACTCTCAGCAGGAACCCCCACACCAAGCGCGGCGAGTATTGATGTACACCTCAGACAATGAGGTGCCTACTGGGGGGCTCTATCACCGGCCTAGACCAGCCCCCAAGACCCCGCTAGTACCTTTGAAACGCCTGCCAAATCAGGTTGAGCTCCTCAAAGCAGCACTCAGTGACCAGGCTGCCTCGGTAGAAGAGATGTGGGTCAAGGTCGGCCGTCGCATCGAGTGTATGGAGGCTAGCCAGAGCAAATTGACTGAGCTACTGACTCAATTAGAGTACGAGAACAGATCTCTCAAGGAGAAGGTCGCTCGTCTCGAGCATCCGGTCCAAGAGGCCCACCAGCTCCTCAAGGACGAGTGTGCCAAAACAGTCAAGGAAGTTGATTTCACTTGTCAGATTGGCATGTATTTAGCTCGTGCAGGAATTCGTAAAGAGTATGAGAATGCCGAATCAAAGCTAAACAGACTCGCCGGTACCAAGCTGGTGGACGATCTTGCTCAAAGCCTCAATGAGGTCTCGGTCAAGGTACAGGAGGAGTCCTCTGCCTGCAAAAATGATGTGGAGCGCAACTATAATGTGTTGGCCAAGCTGATGTGCTCTTTTGACTCTTATGTGACCACCCACGACCGTCACCAACGGCGACGTGACCGGGAATTGTCTGAGGTCCGGGCATCGGACGCTTATTTGAGGGAGCAAGTCAAGGAGCTACGCCAGCAGATAGATGGTCTTTTACAAGCCACTGAGATTGAGAAAGAGCGGGCAGTAGAAATACTCAAGTAGCGTTTCATGTTACCATCTAGCTGCAGGCTAACACTCACTATTGCGATTTATACTGTAGATTAAATTAGGAAACTTAATAAATACTAGCAGGGTTGTTCTCAAGCCACTCTCGACCTCCTATTGTCATGTTCATCAAATCAAAAGCAGCACTCAATGACCAGGCTGCTTTTAACTTTTAGCTTTTACCAAATATGAAGAGGCAAATAAAGAAGCAAATGCACCGCTAATAAGCAGGAACGCGAGCCCTGGCCATACGTTTACAGTGGCACCGTAGACTTTGATTAGGGCGGTGGGGAAAATGAGGGCCATTATGCTCGTCACCAGCGAAACAGAGCCCATAAACGAGCCAAACTGGCCATCTGGCGCGTACTTGATCAGCGCCGACCGGTAAATAGGGTTGGCAAAGCTGGCACTGCTCTCTACAAGGGCCGAGACGACAAAGGTAGTCGGCGTAGAAGCAAATGTCATAAAGAAAAAGCCAGTCGCGCACAGCCCAAGCGCGATCCGCAGAAATGTCAGGTCAACCCGGTCAACATCATGCGAGTGAGTAGGCCACCAGCTCGAGAATTTCTTGTAGAGGTAGGGGAACCCGGCAACATATGCAATAAAGCGATTACTGGATGTAGTGGTAATGAAGTATCCTGTTTTGACTGCGGTCCAGTTGAACTTACGCTTGACATACATAAACATCACGTTGATAACCGCCAGCATGAACTCTGTGCCGAGGATCGAGCATACAGTAAACAAACGCGCGGTGCGGCGTCTTTGGGGGTCGGGGATATGGCGATAGAGAAGCATTTTGCAATTTCCAATCAAGTTCTGGGGAGACTTTGCCTTGTTGAGTTCTGCCTGGGTAGAAGATAAACTCTCGACTACAAACAGATAGATGAGCACAATCACCAGCGCCAGGGTAATACTAGAAGCAAAATAGAGCTGTGAGAGCCCGTACCAGGAGATAAACGTAGAACCCAGAGTAGGGCCTGCCGCAATGGCAATGAATAGAGACGCCTCTACAAATGACACGTACTGAGCACGCTCCTTGGCATCGCTGATCAGGTCCGAAATATAAGAAACGGCCATTGGGGCAAAAATACCCACACCACCACCCATGGTAGCTACACAGAGGGGTGCAAGCATCCAGTAGTAGTGGGGGGTGCCCTCGGTGCCAAACACGAGCCACCACTTGAGGACCTGAGCGCAGAGAGTTAGGATTCCAGACCAGATAAACAGCAGTTTACGGCCATAGATATCGCTTTTGGCTGTCAATGTGGGGGTCACAAAGATGCCGCCCAGGGCCTGAATGATATTGGCATAGAGGGTCAATGAGCTCACAATAACGCTAGCCTCGGGCGATTGAAAGCACTCTTCGCGATCTATGCCCTGATGGAAACAAATAAGCAGATAAGAGACATCAATTTCCGCTGCAGCAGTGGAGATAATTGCTACTGCCATGAGGCTGATAAGAGCCAGAAAGATCCGGATGGGCCGTTGGGTGATGGTAACGGGAGGGGCCAGTCCCAGCAGTGGGTCGCGGTCCTCAAGGAGGTGCCGCTGCTCCTCATACAACTGTTCTACTTCCATGTGGGGTGGGGGATTGATAGTGGTGATAACGTGATTATGAGATAGATTGGGGCACTAGACTAGACAGATGCGTGATTATGCATAAGTGAGTGAGATGATTAGGTACAAGCCACAGATTCGAGTACTAAGACTAGAGCACTACAGCACTACAGCAAACTCACTCGTTTCTCTCCTCCTACCACTACACCCACCACTACACCCACCACTACACTACCACCACCCCAATAACACCCTACACTGGGATTAGCCTTCCCACTTAGCTCCCCACACACCTCCAGTGGTTTGTAGAGCATTAACCTCGTGTCAGCATACCATGCTTCCGACTAGTAGCGACGGGTATAATATATTTCATGCTGCAGCAGTTAATGGTATCCCCAAAGCGCTGATAAAGCTTTTGCATCAGCACAGGAAGCTCGCGCCCGCCGGTCTTGTAGCGCGCGATTCTCAGGGTCGGACCCCAGCACACCTGGCGGCTCTTTGCGGCAATTTGCGCGCGCTCCGGTTGATCCTTGATGCCGCGCCAGACTCAATGTTTATAAGAGACGCCAAGCAGCGCAATGTTCTCGATATCTTGCGCCACGACGATACCCCCTATACATATCAGATCCGTACGCGACTAGTGGCATGGGGCGCCGCGTCTCTGGGTGAGGGCCCCGGTCTGGCATCTCTAGATCAGCCGCAACTCCCCGGTAACGGTCTTGCTCGATTGGGGCCTCGTAGTGTGGTCAAAATGGCAGTCTCGCCGTCTCAAGCACTGGTTGTCGCGCAGCACAACAATATGCAGCGGAGTGTACTGGCAACCCACAAGCTCACACCCTTGCCGCTAGAAGGGAAATTCTTGGCCTCCTCCACAGCCCAGCACTCGATTTTGGTCACCGATAAGCACGTGTACACCTGGGGACATAACCAGCACGGGCAGCTCGCACAACCAGGAGTAAAGAAATGTGACAAGCCTGTCAAAATCGATGATTTCTTGGAATATCAAGCTGCTTCATATGGTGGGTATAGCGCCCTCGCCTCGGATCACGAACCGGTACCGCTGGAACCACTCGTCGACACAGAGTGTAATTCGCATTACTCTGTGGCCTACACAACCCGTAAACTGTACGCATGGGGTCTCAATTCAGGGCAAATAGCTGGTGAAACGCGTGGGGCTCAGTGCGACGTCTCTTTAATATATGCTTTCAAGCAGCCTATCCAAGCAGTTGCTTGTCTTGACAATGCAATCGTGGCCCTATCTGGTAACTCCATCAGTTTGTTTATGGATAATGAGTGCCGTAAACTGGAACTCGGGGGTACTGATCTCAAGGGCAGAGGTCGCTTTTTTGTTTTGAAAACCGAAACTGGCCGGTTGCAATTGCACCACCTCAAGAACTTTGAATCCTTCACAAAGATCCCGATCCCCAAATCAGAACCAGTTGTCTCGTTTGATGTTGCTGAAACAGGCCTTGTTGTTATCGCTACGAAATTTACAATATATACATGGACCAACGGTAACTTGAGCGAGCTTCCTGGATCTTCGCGCTATGATCTCCGCAAAATCTGCTGTGATTCACGAGGGGCTTCATTTCTCGCGTCGCAAGAGTACTTTGTGGCCCCCGAAACTACCGTGGGTGGAACAAGCCTGGTTGAGGACTTTGTGAGTATATGCCCCGTAGAGTGTGAATGTGAGCCGCGAATGCCCCAGCCATTCAGCTTTTTCGAGGATAGTGGTGATTTCGAGAGCGGGGCCGTCGACTTCAACTGGACTTGTTTACCACCGGTGGTGAGCAAACACATGGATGCTGTTGCTCTGGATGCAACCCTGACCGCTGAGAACAAAACTATCAAGGTGCATCGGTTCATTCTATTAGGGAGGTGCCCACGGCTCGCTCAGAAACTGACAACCACCCGTGGCGGGTGCACTGTGGAGCACAAACCCAACAATACATTTGAGTTTAGCAGTTCATTTGCTGCGCTCGTAGCATTCGTGCAGTACCTCTACACTGGCTCACCGAGGGACTCTCCTCCCAACTCACTGGGTAAACAGTATCGCGATCTTCAGTCACTCGCAGAGGGCTCGGGCGTGGCAATCGGTATGTTGCGGTCAAAGGCAATTGACCCCGATACCACTATCAAGCTTCGAGATGGTGAGTTACGCGTGCATTCGGTCATTTTACGTGCCAGGTCCCTTTTCTTTGCTGCTCGTCTAGCCCAGCACTGGAACACCACTCCTGTACATCTCGAGCACTATAGTGTGGCAGCCTTTAAGCACTTTAGTGATTTCGTGTACAGTGGTCAGGTGTCAAAATCGTTGAGCAAAATTAGTGGCTCTGAAAGTCATTCGTTTGATCTGCTGGTGGAGTTGTGGTTTCTGGCAGATGAACTCATGCATACCCAGCTTTGCGAGATCATTGAGAGTGCTCTTGTCGAGAGCATCAACTTTGAGACGTGTCTCGATGTACTGAGCATTTTCCCTAATGCCAAGGCGCTCTATTCAGCTGCCCTTGATTTTTACTCCCGTCACATGGACTATTATATACGCGAATTCTCTCAGATTCCCAACGCATTAGTGGATAATGTAGAGACTGGCTATCGCAAACAGTTTGGTGACAAAATAGACATGAATGCTGCGGATCTGCTCGTTCAACTGGTGCCCATAAACACACTAGGCTCCAGTAGTGCTCCGACCGCTACCCCTGCAGTCCCCTCGAGTACCGTAGCCACTCCCACCCCGGCCACGACCCCACCGCGGCAAAAGAGCCCAGCTGCCCCTACCATCGCCAAACTATCAATTCAAGAACCAGAGTTCCAGATTAAACAGGCAAAAAAGAAATCCAAGGCCAGTGCTACTACACAACAGAGTGCCCCTACGCCTACTGTCTCTATTCCCAGACCGGCACCTTCACCGTCACCGTCTCCTGTAGTACAGATCCCGGGCACCCCTTGGCGCAATGCTAGTGGTGGTGGCACCAGCAGCAGCAACCCCGGACAGTGTGCCAAGTCTCCATCACCCGGTCCTTCATCATTGGGAGAGGCAAGCACGTCGCTCCCGCGTCTTGGTCAGAGCTCGACCCCACGACTGGGAGAAGCCCGGTCGCCTCCTACTGCATTCCGTGCCCGTACCCCTTCTGTACCTAAACGGCTTTCCCAAAAGGAAAGGCTGAGATTGCAACAGGAAGCCGCGAATACACCAGCCGCTCCTCCGCCTACCCCATGGGCCCGGCCCGCAACTGCAACCAGTAGCCTTAGCGAGCAAATGGCTCTGCTCAGCAGGAATCGTCACCGTAAAACAGGTGCTTTACCGTGAACATAAATCTCTGCCAGACCCCACAAGATCGTTGCCGCGTATTAACTGAAAACTTACTTATGCTGGACCCCCAATCAAGGGTCCCTACTTACCTAGACCATTTCTTATTTATTTATTATTTTCTTTACACGCACTCGCCACAGGACTTGATATTAAGTTTTGATTGGTGGCTGTGACAAATTGGGCTGCGTACCCCAGACTATGAGGTGCGTCTGCGCTCTTATGTCACGCATAAATCCCGGGGTCGTGCATAGTTTTGTGGGCCAATAATACAAGAGAAACGCGCATAAATTTAGGGTAGGATGACTTTTGCCTTTGTAGTACAAACTACATCAGTAGCATCATATAATTCATACTCTATTCGACTGCACACGGGGGTCCCTTGCTGAGTTGGCATATACAGCTAGTAGAGCTGGTCAGAGCAGTGGCTATCATCTCACTCTAGTTTGAGTGTACTTTTAGTGATCAGGATCTTGATAGTTGATTCTTTTTTCTGCCAAATATGTAGACTATTATGCGGGGCCCCAAATACTGCATAGCATTGAACGGCAGGGACCCTTATTAGGGGTGACCAGTATATGTGTGGTCCAACATGTGTGGGTCAACAGTGTGAATGGTCATTCAAAATGTATATATACACACTTGAGAATGCATGCATGCTTACACGCTTCTCACTTTGCCCCGATCAGCACATATGACCGATCAGCACACATCCAATCGATGCACGAAAACTAATATTAGCCAAACTCGCAACTTGTATCAGCTTTATAAGGTACTGCGTATAGTTTTATGGGTTCTCAAAGCAGATACCAGAGACTTTCAAGATTTCCTCCGCCCTCTGCAGGGCACGGGGCTAGGGTTCCACGGATCAATTATCTTTTTCAGTGGTGCCCTGCAGCGCGCGGGTATAGCGTGTAAACTGAAGATTGAGTACACGAGTACACTTTTAACATCGTTTCAAGCCAGCCCGACATGCGGACCGTTCTCGCCGTGCGCATTTGTAAATTCATGCATCATGCACAGATCGCATATATGCTTGTTGAGAGGGGGTAGGGTGTGCGGTATATAAAGGGGCCCTACATTTCTCCCCAGAGATTCCAACTCCATTCAATGAGCAGTTTACTCAAGGCACGTGTTCAACACCCTGGCATCCTCTCCAAGCTGAAGACGGTTGAGGAATGTATCCCCATGTTCAAAAACGATGATTGGCTTGGATGGAGTGGTTTCACCGGTGTTGGCGGACCCAAAGCCATTCCTGTGGCCCTTGCTGAGCACGTTGAAAAGAACAATCTTCAAGGTCAGCTCAAATTTAACATGGTCACTGGCGCCAGTACCGACACCGACGTCGAGGGTAAGTGGGCCAAGCTCGATATGATCAACCGCCGTACTCCTCATCAGGTCGGCAAACCCATTCAGCAGGGTATCAATACCGGCAAGATCAACTTCTTTGACAAGCACTTGTCAATGGTCCCCCAGGATCTGCTCTATGGCTTTTACACTCGCCGCCGCGATACTGAGACCAAGCGTAACAGCATTGACTTTGCTCTGATTGAAGCCACTGAAATCCGCAGCGATGGTTCGGTTATTTTGGGGCCCTCAGTTGGTGCCACCCCTGAGCTCGTTCAGTACGCTGAGAAGGTCATCATCGAGGTCAACACTGCGATTCCTTCATTTGCTGGTCTTCACGATATCCAGATCGCCGAGATGCCGCCCTATCGTCAGCCTTTCCCGGTTTCCAAGGTCGATGACCGCTTTGGAACCGAAGGTCTCCAAATCGACCCCAGCAAGGTTGTTGCTATTGTTGAGTCCAACCACAAAGACCTGGTGCCTGATAATACCCCTGCTGATGCCATGTCTGCTGCCATTGGCGAGAACCTCGTTGAATTCTTTGAGCAGGAGGTCAAGGCCGGTCGTCTCCCTGAGAACTTGTTGCCCCTCCAAAGCGGTATCGGTAACGTGGCCAATGCCATCATGGAAGGTCTTGCCAAATCCCGTTTCGAAAATCTCACTGTATGGTCAGAGGTTTTCCAAGATTCGTTCCTTGATTTCTTTGAGACTGGTAAGCTCGACTATGCTACCGCCACCTCGATCCGTCTTACCCCCGCCGGCTTCAAGCGCTTCTTTGACAACTGGGACACTTTTAAAGACAAGGTGCTCTTGCGCTCCCAGTACATCTCCAATAACCCTGAGATTATCCGTCGTTTGGGTGTTATTGCCATGAACACGCCCGTTGAGGTCGATATCTATGCTCATGCCAACTCCACCTGTGTCAATGGTAGCCGTATGCTCAATGGTCTCGGTGGCTCCGCCGATTTCCTCCGCAATGCTAAGCTCAGTATCATGCACACTCCTTCTGCCCGTGCCACCAAGTCTGACCCCACTGGTTTGTCTTGTATCGTGCCCATGTGTACCCACGTTGACCAGACTGAGCACGACTTGGATGTTGTTGTCACTGATGTTGGTCTTGCCGATGTCCGTGGTTTGACTCCCCGTGAGCGGTCTCGCGAGATCATCAAGAACTGCGCACACCCTGATTTCAGAGACCAGCTGATGGACTATGTTACTTTTGCTGAATCCCAGGCCGAGAAGCTCAAGACCATGCACGAACCCCAGGTGCTTGGCAGTGTCTTTAAGATGCACCAGAGCCTCGCCGAGAACGGAACTATGAAGCTCAAGAGCTGGTAAATCATGGGAGCTTGTGGGTAAGTTATAAAATTATATTTAGTGTATAGATGCTAAACCTGCAATAAAGGATTTAGGTGCTCTTACTGAGCGTCTACTCCAAAAAACCACCCTGTCTCAACTAACTTGGAGCAGTATGGTGACCGATTTTAGACGTCAGGATGTTTCTGGCTGCTTGGTTGTCGGTGATTTCGGCAGCGATGGCAGTAACGGCATCATAAAACGGTTCCAAGCCGCTAACTGTCTGGACTCCCGCTGCGAGATCTTCAAAGTAGTTGCGAAGAGCAATAGAAAGCCGGGCATCATCGGGGTTGGCCGAGAACATCTGTTCGATGGCAGCGCGGTCCTCGTGGGCAGCAGGAGCCGGAGCAGCAGTTGTAGCGTCGTCATTAGCGCTAACGGTACGGGCAACTGCCAGGATCGAAAATAAATATTGGAAGCGCATGATGACAGGTGATTATGTACTACGTTTAAAGATTTTAGCACGTTCTTTGTGCCTGATTGTGCATATTTATGCGTACAATATGCATGCGGTGTAATTAGGTAGAAGGTATATAGGGGCTCCCAAGAGGCTAAATAGAGACTACAGAGGCTCCCAAGAGGTTCTGGGCGTTGCATAACTCCAAAATCCGTTCCACGCATTGAACAGTTCATCATGCCTGATGTTCATCTGAATCACTCCATAACCCCTTGCTTCCTATTTTCTATATACCCATGCCCAATAACAAGCCTTCGGTTATTGCATGATGATGCTTGCAATCGTTGCTGCGGAATTTCCTACTCACCACACAGTTGACCAGACCGTCAATCTCACCGCCTCCCCAAAACGCCACCACAACCCTCACTTACCCATAATTTTTTTAGCCCTCACGCGAGAAGCATATCTTGTAGATGAAGTACGTTCCTCCTTGGAAGGAGCCCTATTTTATCGGTATTGCAGGCTGTTCAGGTAGTGGGAAAACAAGCGTGACGAATATTCTCACTAAAAAGCTCAATGTTCCTTGGACAGTGCAGCTATCAATGGATAACTTTTACAAGCAAATCTCAGATGAGGATCGTCAAAAGGCCTACGCTGGCAACCTGGACCTTGACAGTCCCAACAGTATCGACTTTGATCTGCTGATTGATGTGCTCAACAAGATAAAGCGTGGTGAACGCACAGAGATCCCCGTGTACAGTTTTGTAACCCATAGTCGCACGGATAAGACAACTGAGCTGTATGGGGCCAATATTGTGATTGTTGAAGGTATCCTGGCCCTTTACGATAAGCGGATCCGGGACATTCTTGACTTTACGATTTTTGTTACTGAAGATTACGACGTTTGCCTTGCTCGTAGGCTTTCTCGCGACATTATGGAGCGCGGTAGAGAGCTTGAGAGTGCTATCCGTCAGTGGCACCGGTTTGTCAAGCCAAATTACATTTCATCCATCTTGCCAACTTCACGAATGGCCGATGTCCTGCTACCCAACGGCAAGGAGAATAAAGTAGCGATTGATATGCTTTTGGGCCATATCCGCCGTAAACTCCAAGAGCAATCACAGCATCATCTCGAAGAACTGCAGAAACTCTGTGGCGGCCAGAATAGTGATATCAGCAATTTTGGGTACCGGCTGCCCCAGTCCAACCAGGCCCGTGGTATCCACACTATTCTGGTAAACAAAAAGACTTCGCGTGATGATTACATCTTTTACTTTAATCGTATGGCAGATATGCTCATTACTCTGGCCCTGGAAAAAAGCCTCAAGTGCACCCCTCATACCATCACTACCCCCACCGGTAGCACTTTTGAGGGAGTGAATGTCCATTTTAATGAGGTGGTAGCAGTCACGATTATCCGTGGGGGTGAATGCTTTGAGACTGCCCTTAAAGCATCGATCCCTACAATCAAGCTCGGACGTGTACTTATCCAGAGTGATTCCCAAACCGGTGAACCACAGCTACATACCCGTAAGTTCCCCGATTGCATTGCCAATGATTGCAAGGTTCTATTGGTGGACACCCAGGTTCTCAGTGGAAGTGCCGCTGTTATGGCTGTTGCCGTGCTTGTTGACCATGGCGTCCGCGAAGAAGACATCACCTTCATCACCTATTGTGCCAGTGAGATTGGCATTCGTCGTATTTATGCTGCATTCCCCAGTGTCACTGTTGTGTACGCAATGTTGACCACCCAGCCCCTGATCCTGGACTTGGATGTGCGCTACTATGGTACCTAGGTGGTGCGGGCGTCGAGGTTGAACGGGCTCCAGTTCTAGTAGAGCTCAGCCCAGCCCACCATCCGGTACACCATCCGGTACACCATCCGGTACACCAACTGGTACCACAATAGTTTATTTAAATACAATTTATACCAACGTCTACGGTTGTTGGCATGATTCTCCTAAAAATACTGGCTCCTATAGCAAGACAGGGCTTTGGGTCACTAGAAATTACCCAGCCTTAAAATCAAATACCCGAGCAAAACAATCACTGCATAGCACAGGAAGCTTGCGGGAACACCGCGTGAGACGAAATCGCCTGCTGTGAGGTAAGGAGTGCCAAACTCGTTTGTTTGACATATGGCAGCGACATTAGGAAATCCCGAGGTGGGCAAGGCCATAGCAGCAGAGCACAAGAGCGCGGATACAAACACCACAACGTTGGGGTGGGGGTCTTCCATTTGCTCACCAATACTGCGCACGAGCGGCAATACAATCAGAGCGGCGACGGTGTGCGATACAAATGACGCTACGACGAGGATCATGATACCGAAAACAAGGCAGACACCAAACAAGCCCAAGTCCTGTACCTGGGCCTGGATAGCAGTGGCGGCGGTTTTGAGCAGACCACAAGACTCCACAGCCTTGCCGAGGGCGACACCACCCATTGCTAATGCAACAATTGTCCACAGGAAATTATTAAAGTCGGCGGCGCTGAGGACCCCCGGGCCAAACAACAGCAATATGGGGGCCAGGGCCAGAATACCCATGTTTCCAGTGGTCGGCTCGAGCTGGGAGTTAAAGCACCAGAGAGCGATAGTGAAAAAAGTAACGGCAATCACATAATAATGCACAAATGTGAATTTGTCGCTGGTTCCTCTAATCTGGCCCAGTGAGGATTTCGCTTGAGTGGGAGGGAAAGTCACAATCAGGAGGATCCATACCAACACGATACTCACCAAGCAGACGGGAATAGCCACTGCAAACCAGCCCAACCAGCTGGGCTCGGGGTGCATATTTTGCAATGCAATGATATTTTGGGGGGATGCAATTGGGCTGGCCATACCACCGATATTACTGGCAAGCGCGATGCCCAAGATGATAGCCTTGGCAAACTGATCTCCCTCGGGGAGAGTACGCAGTAATGGCTGGGCCACTGAGAAAAGCAGCACTGGGGCAGCGACATTGGAGATCCACATGCAGAGAAAGCATGACACCAACATCAGCACTAGGAGAATGACGTTGGGGTTCGATCCAGATCGCGCCAAAATGATTGTAGCGAGTTTCTTGGCGATATTGTACTTTGAGAGAGCAGCCGCCAATGCAAAACCTCCCAAAAGTACCATTATAACCGGTGACCACATTTTAGCGAAAACGAAATCGGCGGCATCGGCAGCGGGCAGGCGTTTACCTCTAGCATTAAGTGGGACCCGCAAGACCACCACCAGTAGCGGGACCATTAGAGAAGTGACGAATAAAGGAAGTGCCTCAGTAGCCCATAAAACCGAGGCATAAACAATGATTGCCAGGCAGTTGTTTTGCGGGGTCTTGTGCAAAATGGGGAACTCAAGGATAAAGAGGAAAATCGCCGTGAAAATGGTGACTTTGACGCCGTTTGAGTTCTTGGAGAGCATTTCAGGAACTGGAACGCCGCAAAACTTGATGGGGGAGTTGCTTTGGGCATCGGAATCGGGGCCTCGTACCACAGCATGTTTTTGGCGCTCCAAACTAATCATATCACGCCAAACAGTGTTGCGTTCCCATACCACGTGCTCGCGCAAGTACCCTCGCAAAGCATTTTGGGCGTCGCCAAACTCGAGCTGCTGGAGCTGCCCGTACTCGCCAATCAATACCTCGAGTCGGGCCTTGAGTTGAGCCTCAGTGGCCGGATCAAACACAGTATACGACTCAAGCTCGTTTGTGTAGATTGGCATGAGCTCTGTGCCCATGATTTTGTCGAATTTTTTGAGAATTTTGCGGAACCCAGTACGGTTCAAGTCGATAAACGATACGAGCTCTGAAAGCGATACGTAAACGGCGATCGCCTCGCGTTTGAGCGCAATTGCCCGCACTGAGCGCTCGTCGTTTACGGCAAATGCGGAGCTGCGGAGGTCCTGGCGCGAGGACCGCAGCAGAGTCTGCTCCCCGCCGCCGTCACTCTCGCTATCTGATTCGGCAGCCAGAGCGGGCGTTGGCCCGGCTGTTTCATACTTTTTAAGGTCCTGAGTGAAATCCTGGCACTGATCTACAACTGCACTCTGAGTATCGCGATAGAACTGGTCAATTTTGCGCACTTCCTTGTTGAGAGCCTTGCAAAACACCGGTCGCGGGTCTCGTTCAAGTGGCGAGTCCTCTATCCCATGACGACCCGCCGCCTCTTTTTCCAGCGCGTAGATCATCTTTTTGAGCGCAGCATAATCTATATAGCTCGATCTCCATTCAGGCACCGCGTTGAACTCGAGAGACGAAGAGAACTTCATGAGAAGGGTCCGCTTACTACAGTGGCCTGGTTTTGGGATTCCAGTGGATGCTAGTGGCCGCCCATAAGGGGCCGTTCTTAAGGAGATAAGCAACGTGAACGGTTTCTACAGTTTAGGTTTAGATTTTCAGCAACATATATTTTTATACAAGTCAACCCGAGCGGGCTAGTTAGTGAGGGAACGCTACTCAGTCTTGGTGGAGGGCATGACAAGGGATAAAGGAATTGTAGGCTGAGACCCGTACCTGGCCCCAAATTCAAAGCTTCTCTTTGTTGCCAAGTCGTACTACGAGCTTTGTAGCGCTCACTCCTTTCCCAAACTCTACCATTGCCGAGGGGATCTTATCAAACCCAGTGCCATAAACAGTCACAGGAATCGATTTAAGCCATCCCTCTGCAAGTAGGGCATTGAGCTGATAAAAGATCTCCGGCGTCATTTCCAGCAGCTCTTGACTGGCGACATTCTCCTTGAACCATGGGCCCATGGGCCAGCTCTTGTTCCATAAGAGGTACCAAAGTGGGGTATCAATCACAACGTCTTTACCCTGAGGCTTCTTCTTGGGGTGGATGGGCAGGCTGGTGTTTATTTTCGCACCATTGGCCACCGCCTCGTGGACTTTGGCTAGAGTACTGCCCGAGGAGATGGTATCGTAGGCGTACACGATTTCACCAATCTCGCGCGCTTTGGCGGGCCATAGATCATCGTGATAATCCAAAAAGTGCGTAACTCCCAGTGTGGACTTGAACAGGTGCTCATGTTTAGCGCTCGCTACTGCAATCACCGTGTACCCCATCCACTGTAATATCTGAGAGGCATAGAACCCAAGCGACGATGCTGCTCCATAAACAAGACAGATACCAGTCACAGAGTTACGACGGAGCGGTTTGCGGTTGTAGTAGCACATTGCGAGGGCTATTGTCCCCAGGGAAACCCCCAGTGACGAGGCCTGCTCAAAAGAGTCAATTCCGGCCGGTTCGATGCGATTGCTCTGATTGGTGCGCAATTTTACAGGGAACTTGAATACCGAGTCCGCCCTCACATCCACAAGAGTGCTATATACGCCATCATCTGGCCGCCCAGTGTTGGAGCCAGTCTGGCCACCAGCAACTGTATCACCTTTTGAGACACCGCGGACATCGGGGCCGACCTCAATTACAACCCCTGCGAAATCGCAACCTCCACCAGCACCTACTGCTAGCTTATTGACGAGGTGCTTGTAATCTGTAGGGTTGAAGGCTACCGCTTTGGGGTCTACCCGCACGTACCCTGGCCCCAATGGCTTAATTAGGGCACTACTAAGCTCTAGTGCTTTATCAGCTCCACATCTATACAATTGTTTTGACATTTAGGGGGGTTGGGGTAGGGTGATGATGGGTAGGTACTAAATTATGGACACTGCAGCGAGTGCGGACCCGGAGTTGGGGGTGGGGGGTTGGGTTCACCACTAATTCAGATTACTCAGCTCGGCTTATAGGCTTATCATCTTGAATTACTAAGTACACCGCAGCAGACCGGCCGTACAATGCATCGCGCACAGACACGTCTAGCTCGGCTATGTACTTAGTCAGTAGCAATCAGTTGCATGTCGACGTGGGGAATACCATCTTCAAGGTATTCCTCACTGATTGCAGTAAATCCTGCAGACTCATAAAGTTTCTGAACATAAACCTGGCCTGATAGTTCAATTGTGGACCCTAGGGCCTTGGCAGCAGCCACCAAACGCTGCACCAGCTCACGACCGACGCCCTGGCCTCGGATTTTGTTGCTACAAACAATTCTCCCCAGATGCACAGGTTTGGCGCCGTAAATACGCCCATAAGCCAAGATTTGACCATCTTTGTGGCCAGTCACATGCAGCGAGCCTGGCTCGAGGTCCAACCCGTCAATATCTTTGTAGACACAATTTTGTTCTACCACAAAAACTTCAGAACGCAGCTCTAAAATCTGATAGACTTGCCGACCACTCAAATTTTCAAATCGATCAATAGACCATTCCATAGCGTCGAGGTCGGAATAATTATTAAGATCTTTGTCATTGCCTCAATAATGATTATGTCACCCAATGTCTAGAAGGGGAAAAATTTGCCATATTTTTGGGCTTCAGTGCATAAAAGGGTACTATAGAATTCTAGGTGGGAATCTGAGATGCCTCAAAAATCCGCCCAATCTTTAATGTCTGAAGTGGGGTCTCAGATTCCGAGCCCATGCCAAGAGTCACGCGCAAGAGCAACTCAATGTCTACCTGAACCGTACGGGAGCATGCTTATGTCACCGTTCCCAGGAGACTTGCATGGTGCAGGTCATGTTTGATTCCGCTCCATATATGCATGCATGGCCAGAGAGGCCATAGTGGAGTGTTTTTGTACAGACCTCACACTTCAAAAAACCATTTATATTTATTAAACCCGTCAGCTTGGAAGACATTGTTCATTGGAGGGGTATCTCATCTGATTACGTCACTGGAATTCGGTTCTACCTCAACCCCCCAGTATATCTTTTTATTATAACATATTTGTACTCTCGGAAATTTTAGAAAAGACTATCACTATGTATTTGCTTGGTATTAGGAGTTACACTGCCCGCTGCAAAAGCGAATATTGCTCAGGCTTACCACAGCATCCACCCATAGGACCCACAAACCAGGGCCGTAGCCATGGTAATACCACCTCTTAATTGGCTTAACACATGCATTTTAAGTCGAAATAATATTCGCATGCATTTTATCTCGTCGAAGCATCAAGTTTTGGGGATTTTTTTCAGGGTATTTTTGTGGACCACACAAGACTGAGCGATTACTCCATGCAAGGTTTTGATGCAATGCGCATCCTTACGTCAGTCTGCAGATCCCTCGCATCTGCCTTGAAATCTTGAGCTAGGTGCATATATACGAGTGCTCCCCGCAGGTTTACCAGAACCGTAAATATTCTCTCGTGACGAAATTCAAACACGATGGACAAGGCGGTGAAGTACAATAGTGGCGACTCCTCTAATGATATCTTTGTAACTGAGAATCCTTTAGTAGAGGAGGCTCCCAGCCTCGAGGAAGTCAAAGCCCCGGGCAGAAACACCATGGTGCACCGTAAACTTAAACCTCGCCATGTGCAGCTTATTGCCATGGGTGGTGCTATTGGTACCGTATTGTTTGTACAGCTGGGTAACACCCTAATCCATGCGGGTCCAGCATCTATTTTTATCGCATTTACCTTTTGGTGCATTCCTGTGGTCTGCTCCACAAATGTCATCGCTGAGATGGTCACCCAGTTCCCCTTGGCTTCTCCTTTTGTTAAAATGACCGGAAGATGCTGCGACGAGGCCCTCGAGGTCGCTCAGGGCTGGAACTTTTTCATCTTGCAGGCGACGCTGGTACCCTTTGAAATCACCGGTGTAACGCTCGTCCTACACTATTGGAGGGACGATTTCAGTCCTGCCTGGGCTATCATTCCTCAGCTCGCCCTCATGTTTCTCATCAACATCATTGTCCCCGTCCAGTATTTTGGAGAAGTAGAGTTTTGGCTTTCCATTTTCAAGGTGCTGATGATTTTGGGCCTCATTATGTTTACATTTGTGACAATGGTTGGTGGTAACCCCCTCGGTGATGCGTACGGCTTCCGCCACTGGAACCAGCCAGCACCCTTTTTGGAGTATGTCACCGAGACAGGGCATGTCTATGAGGGCGGTCTGGGTCGCTTTATTGGTTTTGGTGCTGCCATCGCGATGGCTTGTTACACCGTTAGTGGCCCCGATTACCTCTCGCTGACTGCAAGCGAGGCATATAACCCTCGCCGCACTTTACCCCCTACCTACAAGTCTACTGTTTTCCGTCTGTGCTTTTTCTTTATCCTTGGCTCTTTGTCGATGGGTATTGTTTGTAGTGCTCGCGACCCCGCGCTTTTAGCTGCTTGGCAGGCGGGTGGTACCTCGGGCGCCGCATCTCCCTACGTTGTTGCTATGAATAACCTCAATATCCCCATTTTGCCTCACATTGTCAATGGTGGTATCATTCTCAGTGCGTTCAGCGCCGGAAACTCCTACTTTTTCACATCTAGTCGTACTCTGTACTCTATGGCTCTCGAGGGTAAGGCACCCCGCTGCTTCACCTGGTGTACTAAAAACGGTATCCCGTGGGCAGCATGCATAGTTATTTGTGGTTTTGCCTTGCTCTCTTTGCTACAGCTGTCGCAGAGCGCCGAGACTGTCCTTACCTGGATTGTCTCAATCGGTACCTCCTCCCTCACAATCAACTATTGTTACTGCAACTTTACCTATTTGAGGTTTTACTATGGTCTCAAGAAGCAAAACATCGACCGCTTGAAATTTGCCTACGCCGGCCCATTTCAGCCCTTTTGCGCCTACTTTGCCCTGGCGTGCATGTTTATCGTAACATGGCTCGCCGGATTTGAGGTTTTCCTCAAGGGAAACTGGAAGGTCTCCACCTTCATCTTCAAGTACGTCATGATCCCCTTCAACGTGATCTGCTATGCCGGGTGGAAGCTCTTTAAACGCACCAAGTTCAAGAAACTCGAGGAGATTGATTTCTACAGCGGCCTGGAGGAAGTCACCGAGCATGAGAAGCATGTCGTTTACAAAGCACCCAAGAATAAAGCTACCAAGATTTTCAGGACCATCATTGGTGATGTCTAAACGGATCCAACGGCTCATTATATTATGGCACGATTCAAATCAGTAGCCAGGAAGACCCATAGTGGACTTTTTGTAAATTATTTATCTAGTACAGAGTATCCGGAAACCCCAAGTATGAAATTAGCTGAACGGGCTTTGCCTTCAGAGTAAAGCCTAAAGTCGAGACTCCAAATATCAAATAGGTACGCGATACAACGAGTCTATTCAGATACATATTTTTTACCCCGCATATTCATTGGGTGGGGGGGGGGCCTGCATAGGCATGCACATTCGTGCCTTGAGCCGATGAAACATCGGTCCAATAATGGCCGCAGAATTCCGGTTTCAGCAAGTAAACAGCCTAAATTCAGTGGGGTAACACATTTAGGAGACATGCTCCGTCTTTGAGATTGCCCTTGAAAGCCTTGAAGGCCGCCACCCCTCGACGATTCGCCACTTTGAGTCTGGTGAGGTAGTGTCTTTGAGTGTCGTGCGTATCCCCTTGCCCCCCCCTTGAACAGGACTCTCTTTAAATGGCGCAGGTAGTAATTCTAGGGGCATCATCGCTATTGGGCCACCATCTCATCGATTTGTTGGCCAAAAGTATGGTGCCGGTGATCTCATTTTTGCCCGAAGACGAGGCCATATTTTTCATGGAAAAGTACCCTCAAAGCAAGCTGGCGTTTCTGCCTCGGGAGCCGGGTACTACGGAGCAGGTGGATGCGTTTATGAAAAATCACCCCGACGTTAGCCATATTGTCATTTTGGGGCCCCACAAGGCACCAACTGAAGCTGAGTTTGCAGCGGCTAGCAAGACGCTCGATTTGAATATATATATACACGACGACCCCTCACTTTTCGCATTCAATACTGCTTCAAGCCGTATAACTGATTGGCTTTCGCACCTCAGCAAACGCACAATAATCTTACAGTCCTCCCTCTGGGCATGCGATGCCGACGACGCAATGATGGACGTTAAATGGAAGACTTTTAGCCACAGAGATATCTGTATCGTCACATACAAGGCGGCTGTGGAGTCGCTCGAGTCTGCTGAACGCTATACTGACGCAATGGTAGAACATACTTTCTGGTCCAATGCTCGATGGGTTTACCCCAGCGGAGTCAAGACTTCGCTACCCACTGCACCACTAACCGGGCCAGGAGTTATGCCCAATAAGCAGTATACCGACTTGGACTTTGGAAACCGCAAGAATATGCCGCTTTTTATCGACGTACGGGATGCTGCCCTAGTGTACAGAAACGCCCTATTCTCAACGGACAAACCTCGCGAGCTAGTGGCACAGGGCCCATGGAACGAGCAAAAGTTTTGCAAACTGGCCAAGGAGAACGGACTTGACATCAAGCCGCGCGATGGTAAGCTCGAGGCAACATGCGATACCCAAAAGTTGCAGACCTCGATGGGTATCCGTTTTAAATCATTTGAAGAATCTCTCAAAGACACCTTTCAATGGCTCAAGAGACAAGAAGGGACTTGACCCGAGTGCTGGGCTGTGACGCAACCTCAGTGGTGTGGGACGGCTATTTGACGGGTGCCCTCTTCAATGAGAGCTTGACACTCAAGCTATGTTTGGTGTTATCCTGACAGCACTATCCCTACCGCTACAATCAGACTCTTTCCAGGTGAATTCTCACGGTATGTCTCGTGCTCACAAGTGTTGTAGGCTTCACACAGCTTAGTAGGGTACCTATACAGAGATTTCTATGCCTTGCGTTTACTTTGAATGTTTTATCTAGCTCTTGATTATAGATTTTGGCTCACTTGGAGTCAATCCCTATTTATGGTCGTTATACCACGATATGCTACGTGATCAGTGTGTACACCTTGTAAATCGTTAAACCACAGGCTACTCTGTAGACAAAACATGAAATAATACTCAATATAATCTTACAATAAATAGAAATTCACCAGTTCTTAAAGCCCACACCCATTAAAGTTGCTAATTTGTAGCCAAAAATATGTAGAAAAGGCCACCATGCCCACCAAGAAGCAGATCTCGGGACCGAGGCCACAGAGGGTAAGCTCCATTTGAAATTGAGCCAAGGTAATGATATGATCAAACACGCGACAAATCAAATATCTCGGTCGGAGACCAAAACGAGTACGATGCATCGTTCCTGCACACTATATGCACATAAGGTGTAGAACACAAAGATGATTGTCCTATCTAGTAATAGGTATCTACATAGATCACCCCACCCCACCCTACCTCAAGTGGTTGACCTCGGGGATTCCATACACCTCAGTGGGGATACCTTCGTACCGGGCCTTGAGTTGCATTGCAACATACTTTGAGTAATGACGGGCCTGAGATAGGTTACCACCGGTGATCCACAGATTCTCCTGTTTAGTGGGCTTCCACATATTGCGGAGTTCTCCCTCCCAGGGTCCTGGATCCTTTGTAGTATCAGAACCAAGACCCCAAGAGCGGCCAATCTTGTTGGCGACTTTAGGGCCGCAGATAATCTCGACCCACTGGGTCTGAGATCCATAACCAGTAGCATAAACTATGGCATCACACTCAAGCTCCTTGCCATTGCTGAGGACAACCGAGTGCTCCTTGATCTCTTTGATGGTACCAACCTGATGCTTGATATCGCCGCTAATTACCAGCTCGCAAGCACCAACATTGATGTAGTAGCCTGAGCCTCTCCTAAGGTATTTGGGGAACAGACCACTATCATCATCACCAAAATCCAGCAAGAAACCTCGCTCAGTGAGCTTATCGTAAAACACTTTATCACGGGCCCGGACGCTGTCAAAGATAGGTTTGTGGAACTGCCCAATCAGCTTAAAGGGGATCGAGGCAAAAAGAAGATCGGCCTTGTCCACATCGATACCAGCTTTCATAGCCTCCTCAGAGTACACAGGTCCAGTGACCAAGTCAATAAAGGTATCCGATTGAACAATATGGGTGGAAGAGCGCTGGAGCATAGTGACGTCGGCATCGTGAGACCAAAGGTCGGCACAAATGTCGTGAGCAGAGTTGTTTGCACCGACCACCAATACCTTCTTGCCGCGATACTTTTCGCCGCTGGGGTGCTGGCTGGAGTGGTGCTGGTCACCCTTGAAGGTCTCATTACCGGGGAATTTGGGCACATTAGGGAATCCGGACGCTCCTAGAGCCATAACCAGATGCTCAGGATAGAGGGTGATGGGCTCGCCGCCATCCTTGACCATCTGGACTGTCCACTTGCTGGTGCGTTCATCGTACTCTGCGGATTTGACCTCAGTGGAGGCCCAAAAGTTGAGCTCCATGATTTTTGCATAGGCCTCAAGCCAATCGCCCATTTTGTCCTTGGGGCAGAAAATAGGCCAATCACTGGGGAACTTGAGGTAAGGGAGGTGGTCGTACCAGACAGGGTCATGCAGACAGAGAGACTTGTAACGCGACCGCCACTGGTCACCAGCACGAGGAAGCTTATCGCAAATGAGGGTAGGCACGCCTAGCTTCTTGAGGCGGGCTCCGAGGGCAATACCTCCCTGGCCGCCACCAACAATCAAGACATAGGGCTGTTTAGTAGTACCGAGCTCAGATTCCTCTTGGTTCTTGAGATCAAGCCAGTTGGGTCCAGCCTTTTTGACGCCATGATCGGTACCGCGAACCCGGTGCTCATTAACTGGATCCTCAAACCCAGTGAGGTTTTGAAGAGAGGTGATGATGGTCCAGAGTTTGCCGCTCTTGAGACGAATGTATCCCTTTGCCGGGCCATTGTGGGTCTGAACAGTGAAAAACCCCTCGGTCAAGTCGCCATCGCCTATCTTGGCAAGACCCAGATCAATGGCCTGCCAGTCGTGGGGTTGAGCGCGGTCCAGAGTAGCATCGAGCATCGATCTGAGGCTATCCTTGCCCTCAGCAGTATAAATATTCCAAGTAAAGGTCAAAACGTCTTTCCAGTAACAATCATCCAGGCAGAGATCAAGGATCGCATCGATGGACTTGGCCTTGCAGGCGCTATCAAGCTGTGAGAAAAAGTCGTGGAGTTTGTTGCCAGCAGAGGCAGTTGTAGCAGTATTACCCAGTGAAGGCATTCTTGAGGTCCGAAGCTCAAGGATATCTTGGGAATTATATATTCAGCCAAGGTGCAGTATGCATAGCGTGCATATTGTGTGGAGAGCATGCAGGCCAACGCAGAGGGTACGCTCAACGTGAGGAGACAGATCAATCATATGAGTTTCCATAGACCCTGATTGGCTATTTGAGCTGGTATTTCTTTCATGATTTGGCCAATTGGAGCCAAAGTCAACTCACAAGCTCGTTTTACCTTCTGCCTGGTTGGCCCCTGCGTAATCGTACATGAGCTACTCCGCCAGAAAACACATGATGCACTCAACATTTTGCGAATATCAGAAAATCAGAAAAAGAGCCAGGTAAAAAAAAAGGGTGAGCAGCCCAAGTTTCAGCCATTGGGTATGTTAGGTGACCCCGTGGCTAATCATTTGAGGACTCCCCGTGCGTAATGAGGTCAGGATATCAGTGATTAATTACAAACGGGGACTTTCGCCACTCACAATGACACTTAAATCAAGTATAGCCGTGCAGGAACCGATTTATAGCCACAGGCGGAAAATGTATTGGGGGAGAACCAAAAGTAGGAGTGAGAGGTGGAGCAACTACAATGGCCGTGAGATCAAATCCCAGATCAGATCCCGATAAATCAAAGCCAAAGCATTTGTTCAGGCCACTCTCCTCTCCTCTCCTCTCTCTCCTCTCCACTTTCCAGCCTTTTGACTTGGGTCTGTCCTGACAAACAAATTAATGACCTCGAGGCTACCAACAAGTGAACGGCTGGATAAAGCCATGCGGCAACCAAAAGAGCTTCTCGGATGCTCGGTTGTCGATGGCAAGTACACACCGGGCGATTCAGGGCTGCGGCACTATTACTTCCCCGACAGCGAGCTGAACAAAAACCTCAATGTAGGCACCGGCTTTGGGGGTTATCGCCCTAAACCAGAGGTTGACGGGCATCTTGACGTGGTATTAGAAGCTATCCAGGACTTTGAGACTCAAAATGGAAGAGTCTCTGCGCACATTATCTGCTGGAGAGGCATTCTCTCGTCTATAATGAATGTAGTGTTTGATCCGAGCTCTGCAGTTGCTCTGCATGCCCAAAACTTTGATGGCCAGATTTTCCTCGAGATTGATCACGAGACACAGCAGCAGCAGCGTGCACAACAACCCTCGGGCCCCCAAAATGAAAAGTTCATGTACAGTGGGTACAATTTTGAAAAGTTCGCCACCATCAAGGAGCCGTGGGGCCAGACTTCTCGCCAAGAAATCGAAAATAGATACAAAGGAACATACCAGCACGGCTCAGAGTACTGCACGGTTGTGAGTTCCGGCGTTGGGTCTGTCAAGCTGGTGTATGGAGCAGAGGTGGACTGTGTACAAGGAGATCGGGGAGACAAGCCTCTAGATCATTATGTGGAGCTCAAAACTACAATGGCGATCGAAAACTCGAAAAACGCGGCCAATTTGGAGCGCAAGCTCGCCAAATCGTGGGCCCAGTCATTCCTCGTGGGTACCAGGAAAATCGTCTACGGGTTCCGCGATCACCACTTGAATTTGAAAGCAGTCGAGGAGTTCGAAACCGACAAGATCCCTACGCTTATCAAAAACTCCACAAACCTGCGACCTGAGCAGAAGTGGAACGGTAAGGACGCCATCAGGTTTCTGGCTGTGTTTGTATCTTGGCTCAAAGATACCGTCAAACCAAACGAAACTTATTCTCTACAGTACAATCCGGGTACGGGGTACTTTGAGCTCAAACCTAAAGAGCTTTCGTTCGAGAAGCGATTAGGGTTCTTGCCGGCGAGATTTATCCAGTGGCGAGTTCAGCAAATGCAAGCAGAGGGGGAGAATGAGGAGGCTAGTTGATGGTTGGTAGGTGATGATCGGTAGGTGGGCTAGCTGATGATTGTATGTATGGTCTATATATTGGGCGATATCGTGAGCACAGTATCTGGTGCCAGTTGCTATTAGTACTAGTATATTGCTATAGGATAGCAATAACAACACCGGGTTTTGCGATACTGTGCAAAGCATAGAGTTGATTCATAACATGTCTATGGTGACTAGACCATTCGTTCCCGTGATAACTGTGGAGGATAGAGACGTTGACCATTCCCTGCAAGCAAGCAGTCTAGTTTATACTGACGATACAGAGCTAAAGTACCAGATTGATCAGTATTCCACTGCAATTGACCGTATGCACCAGTTGCAGCGCCGCTCACTGCTCGCGCTATAGGTGATTTCGAACCTACTGACCAACCTACAACAACCCACGCATCCTCTTGTCTCCAACCGGATACCTCTGTGAGCACCGATCCCAACCAGTACACTCCCCACTTGCTATGTCGCTACGCCTAAGTATCCCGCGCGTTTCGTCTCAATTTCTCAGAGCAAGCGGCGTTTATCTTAGTGGGGCGCTCTACGCCGCTGCATTTTATCTAATTCTCGACTCGGCCCTGTGGTCCAAACACATAAACCCCAGCGACCTGCACATTGGGTTCGTGGACTGGCTGCCACTGCTGCTGGGGTCACTGGGTATGGCTGTCATTAATCTAGTTGAAAAGAGCCGGCTCAACTCGGGCGTGACGTTCAGCTCAGAGTACGCGGGAAGCAGCGAGAACTGGCAGGCCAAGGTCGTTTTATTTATGGGGTTTGCATTCCTGTCTGGGGGCCTCGCGGGAAGCGTAGTGATTCTCATCTTGCGCTACACCCTCCATCATCACAAGATGCCTGTGCTGGGTATGGGCATTTCTAACCTACTGTCTAGTATTAGTGTTATGGTCAGCTGCGCTAGTCTCTGGATTGCCCAAAACCTTGAGGATGATTATAGCTATAGTTTACAAATCTAAGTCAATAGCCAAGTGATTATTTTCTGTGCTGCCGAGTAACGCTCCAGCTCTTGGCTCGGGTAAGTATATAGTTTGTAAAGGCCACTGCTACTACCTGTAACGGAACAATGCAGCTAAATAATTTCGAGAGTCTCATGCGGGCTTGTTGCCTTGCAAGTATCGGGAACACGCCGGGGATCTTGCCGCATTAACATACTCAGAACCGCACCGTGAGTACTTTGCATGGGGTCCTGTTATACCCCTGCAGCTGGCTTCTTCAATGTCCCGGTGAGTCGGTGTAAGGTTTTCAACACGTAATGACCGATTGAAAGCACGTAGAGTAGTAGCCATGCGTGCAAAAGTATGCTCTGTGCTGAAAATGTGTGGCCCGCTGGGGCTATAACTCCTTTTGAAGCGAAAAATCATGCGCTACTATGTGACGTCACGCTAGTTATCGCCGCAGAATTATCTCTTGGCATATAATTTTGCAAGTATTGAGGTGTCGGGGTGCAGTATTTTCACACCAAGACCTTGTGGGAGAACTTATTGTCTCACGTTGGATAATGATCCTTGAACAAGGGGCCACGGCTAAAAGACCCATAGTACTGTGCATGATCCCAACTAGGGAGTAATTAACGATGGCTAGCGTGCCCCGGAGCCAGCTCTTGGCCCCACCCGACTCCTGGACCCAGCTGCACGCACTCGGCGAACCGGTTATATACGCCCCGCCCCTACATCAACACCAAAAACGCACCACAAGTGTTTCGCATGCATGCGCATGCGTATATATTGTTTGTTGACGCACCTATTGATTCTACGAGTCTCTACTATTAAAGGGTGGGGTGTAAATTCTAGCGAGGCGTTATCTCACCAAGCAACGTCGATCCGAATTTACAATTTACACGTGCTGGGGCATCATGTTTGTATTTACAGGTGTTGGGGCATCAAGTCAAATGCCGGCCGCTGAGGGCAAGTTCACTACAATTTAATTCACCGGCTCAGTTGCTTCATCGTTTTCCTCCTCTTGTTTTGAGGGCAAGTTTTCCTCACCTTTTGATGGTTCGGGTCGGTGCTGGTGCTGTGGTCTATCGTTGTAGAAAAAGTTGATCTCGTAGCCGTGACGCTTTAGCCGTTGAAGGTTGGAGAATATTGGCTCCAAGAGTGTGGGTCGCTTTTTGCGGTCTTCCGGGTTGGACTGGGCTGGATCTAGGGATAACGCCAGCAAGTCTGCGGCCGGCTTGTCTTCAACTCCAATCCTCCACCTTCGCTCAGGCTTGGACTCCACCAGTCGTAATACTTTGGAGACCGTATAGAGGGCTTTACCGAGAGCATCTCGGCTGCCGGCAATGGCACCCTGAGCTGGCTGGTCCATTCCTTCGAACTGGGCAACCCAAAAGCATCGAGGACCCTGTTCAGTGGTGTATTCTTCCACATGGCACCATACCTTCATTTCGATATCGTCTACGGTGATGATGGGGTCCTCGGTAATTTTGTCTGTTATTTCAATGCTGGTGTCGCCTGCACCTCTTCGAGCCATGATGTCGGCTGCCATCAGCCCTGAATGGGCCTGCTTTTGCGCAATATATGTGCCCTTTATTTCGAAACCTTGTCTTTCAAGATCGTCCAATAGCTTGCGGGCAGCCCTGTAAATGTCAAGCGATGCAATGGCTTTGCCAGCACTTCTTCGCCAACCATTGCGCCTCCACTGTTCGCTCAACTCGAATATGGACTTGATGTACTGCCCTCTACAGCTCACAATTTCCCATTTTTTGTGTCCGCGGTGTGCGTGTGAAATTTGGGTGATGGCTCGCAAGATTCCAGCAAGGGCGCCTCGTGGACCTGTTCCAAGCCCGCGGACTGTGCCTGTCTCATTACGAGGATCGCAGATTCCAAAAAATACACCGTACCCTGCAATGACTACCGTGCCGTTTGCTATTGATGTGCCGTCAGTGAACACTCTTTGAAATTGGCTGGAAGGGACACGTGCATATATGGAGAGCGGTTTAGGGACTGGCGAGATTACCTGCTGCTGCTGCTGCTGCTGGGCTGGGGCGCCGAGTAGCTGATCTGAAGGCTGGATTTGGTCCTCTGCCCTCTTTGATGCAGCCGCTCGACTGATTGCCTCGCGCGCCAAGTGGTTTGCTTGGGCTATTCCTGGAGTTGTTTGGGCAATGTACACAATCCGGGCAGTATCTCCCTTTTCTGTAATGTACTGGATGAGCAAACGAATCTGCAACAAGAAATCGAGGCATGGAGTGTGGTTGACCTCGGAATTGGTAGTGGTTCCTATGGTGCTGGACTCGGCCAGCTTGTTACCGGCACTTCCGGCACCATGGGCACCACTACCGATATCCTGGCCGCCATTGATCCGGCTTACTGCGTACTCATGACTCGAGTAGATGATATAGTTTGTTTGTCGCTTTTGCTGAGCTGCTACGTTCCGCGAAATCTCAAGCAAAGCGTAGAATATTGCCCGGAGCTCACAGCGGTATCCGCTCTTGTCGCGGGTAAAGCTGCCGCTCAAGTTGGGCAGCTTATCGTCCTCGAAGGAGACTCCATACCCTAAACACGAACGGGTAGTGTGCGATACTCCACTGTAGGCTATGCACTCGTTTGTGTGTGGATTGAGGATGTGTGCTATTTTGCCTCGTGAATCGGGGAAGCTGGATGGTTTCGGGCGCTTCATGATGCTTTCAAAGGGGTTTGAAAGTCACCGGGGTGTGTTTGATGCTTAACGGCTTTATCAGTTTTGTAATGATATCTTCAAGAGACAGCCAAAACTTGGTCAAGGGGGTGATGTGTCTCTCGGGGGTTTGCAGAAAATCGGGCAAAAAGCGTATGCGGGGCTGTAGGCCTAGAGGGGGTAGAGGTGAATACGTGCTCGATCTCGAGGCTTCTCCTGCGTGAGGGGATATTTTTTAGTGGATCACTTGTTGGCGATAGACGGAAATCAAGTGCTAAAATCGGCTCTCGAGATTTTTCCGGTTTTTTGAAAACTGCCTGCTATTTTGGTTTTTGCCAGCTAGTGAGCTAAATAAGTGTAATCGGCACGAGTATGCAAGGTTCATAAATCTCATGTCATGCGCTGTATGCTTTGCATGCAGGATCATGCAAGCACATCGAGGATTGTGAGGTGTGGTGACTGGGCTGGAAATAGCACAAGGCTGGAGGACACCACGTCTCGCAAGTGCCTGTACATCGTGAAATTGAACACAGTAATCGTATAGTCCTTAGTAGTATAGTTCATACCGAGCAGCAGGTACGCGCGTCTACTCGTATCGCAAACACACCATCAGGGACTATGCGGATTATGTCATCTGTAGCGGCACTAGGTGGTTCCTTTGCGTGACTAGCGAACCGCCGGTGGGAATTTAGTAAATGCTTAATATTAGAGCCACAAAAAAACCCAAAACTCTAAACTAAACTGGCATTAGGACTACTGTAAAAGAACGCCACGAAAGTCATTATGCATATCCTCGCATCGCAAAGGTTAGCTTATACCTGCAAGGTGGCACATAGATGACCTCAAGGGGAGGGGAAAATGCGGCAAAGGACCGAGTCATGCGCCATCTAGTGGCGGATCTGAGCCACAGAATATCCAGTAAGCACCATTATCAAAAGATATCCGGTTCTGTTGCCCAACAATATATGAAATGCTAGTCCCAATAAGCAAGTCCCACGCATCATAGTGCATATGTGGCCTGCATCCAAAGGCTAGAGGGGTAACACTAGCTTATGGCATTCAGAAAGAAGGTGCGGCATCACGTTTCAACGTCCGCAGGATCTAGCCGTGAGGGCCCCTATACAACGTGCATACACATACTTTCTGCTCAGGGTCTCTATGCGGTGTCTACCCCTGTACAGAGAACGCTGCTCGGGCAACGCAGTTCAAGCTTTCACTTAAGCGACGCCGCATTTCAAGGATGTAAAAATTTCGCCGTGTCGCGAGAAATACGGCGAAAGTCCTATAATGTGGACTTCCCCTCGGTCTAAATTTCAAATCATAGTTTTTTTTGGATTGGTGTATAGCTGATAACTTCAGAGCTCTTTTGTACCATCAGCTTCAACACAATAGTCTCTCTGAAACCTTCTCGAATTGACGTCGCTTATCATCCGTGCCCTACTATCACTGCATTGCAGCGGTTATCAGTAACCCGGTGCATATTCCGCATTTGCTCCAAATATTGGGAAGGTCACACAATTATTTCGATCAAGGAGGACCTAGCCGTGAGGAATTTTCCAGGGACTACGCTACAGTGCTTTAGAGAGAACTTACCAATTGAACAAATCGTCCTGAATACCAGTTTTCCCCTACAAAAGAATAATTGTAATGCAGGACTCGCGAGGCTCAACATAGCTTTGTTTCAGTAGGGGGCCTTTGCCATTTAAACAACTAAAAGCGGTGGCGTGTGGTATGAGTTGCGGGTTATTCTCTACTCAGGTTTACATACATCTATTAGTTTTTGGCAGCTTGGTAATATCGTTATCAAATACTAGTTTGCGCCGGTATCTACTTATTGCAGGCGCCGCCCCTGCGTCCACGGTATTTCAGCTCTATGCAACTCCTACACGGCGTCACTCAGCAAACGCGTGGGTGATGCTTCCATTGTTGTTGGGGTAAAGCATACGGCATGAAATCTAGACTTTTGTGCTGACGTCACTTTTGAACTAAGCTTGACAAACAAATTACGGAAGAAAGCAACGATATAGACAATTGGAAAATAAACCCTTTAAGCAATGCCCCCTAAAGCTCCTAATCGTCACAAGTCGCAGCAATCACGACTCTCTTTCCAGACTACTAAACCAAAACAGAAAGATGCCCCTAAAGTACCGCAACCACAGCAATCAATAAACCGAATTGCATCCCCTAAACACAAAGTCCAGCAGCCATCCTTCAATGAAGACCCTCGAGTGTATGAATTGCTAAACCAGTGGACCGATGACAGCCCAAAGTACCACCAGGAGGAGGTTCCTCTGGTCGATAAACTCCTTGGACAATTTGATAGCCGCATGGAGTATGGGCCCAGCTCGGGAGTATCACGGCTCCAGCGATTCAACCGGGCCCAGGAACTGGGCTTGGGGCCTCCAGGGATTCTTGGAGTTATTCTCAGAGCCCAGGATAGTCAAAGCATTTATACCTAGTGTATCATTATTTATAGGAAAAAAGCAATTGCGATTATCGGCTGCCGACTTTGTTTTGCCTCAAGGAGCCCTGGACTGCAGAAGCTAGAACATGGTGCATATGACTTAGTGACGCTAATAGAGTAGAATTGAATGCACTGGTTTACACAAATCAGCCAAATACTGCCCACTCTACACTGAATGCTCGGTACTCCCCGTCGTTATCTTCAGCACCGACCACCCAACATTTTTTAACCGCAGTGGCCAAACGTCCGCACCCGACAATGTCCAAGACATCAAACTGCTGATCCCATTCAAGACCTCGTGCATTGAAATGGGCATGGTATCGTAGGGGGTCTCCAGGATACGCCAAAAAATGGCAGCCAAAGCGCAGCCCAGGCATACAAAACAGCCCGTTTCTGTTTAAATGACAAAACATTTGGTATGCTGCCATCTGCGGCTCTCGGAATTGGACTGGGTGGGCCTTGGAGAGCTGATACTCGGCCTCCTCATTACCCTCAGTACACAGCTTGACCTGGTCTTGTGTATCGTTGGTGGGGGTCCCAAATGCCGTTATCTTCTCGTGGTACTCTAAATCATCATATAAAAAGCCGATTTTCTCATCAACAATGAAATTCGTTTCTTCGGGCATTAGCTGGATCGGCAGCCCCATAAACACATTCTGTTGAGGAAACTGCGGTAATATACCTACTAAAACACCAATAATGTTATGCTTATCTCGCAACTCTTTTATATGATCCAGGTTAAACAAATATCCATGCCCATTAATTACTGGTATAGGGATCATGGGAAGCTAGCAACGCTGGGCGGTTGGGTACCAATTTGCTTGCCAATCAGGCCCCAGCCTAGAGGTCAGCCTAGAGGTCAGCCTAGAGGTCAGCCTAGAGGTCAGCCACTCGCTAATCTAATTTATCAATCATTACGTAGAAATCTAAGCAGTGTTACGCAACCCAATAATGCAGCAGGCTTTACGACCGCCGGCATTACCAGTCTTTTTAGACTCTTCATCACCGCCCTCACCATAATCATCGACGCCGGCGTGGACAACCAGTGCTCGGCCCAAAACAGAGTACTCGCCATTAAGTTTAACATGGTGGTTCTCAAATGAGCCCGAGGAGGTACCCTCACCATCAGTCTTGATCATGGGCAAGTCACCGAGATGGCTTTGGTCTTCATCGGGGTGACCATGAGTCTTGTTGAAAGGGTTGTAGTGACTACCGGTGGAGGCGCAGCCGTCGGTCAGGTCACCGAATGCGTGGATATGGAATCCACGCTCAGCGTTGGGATCGTTGCCAGTGATGTTATAGTTGAAGGTAACAACATCCTCACTAGTCTGGGAGATTGTAATATTGCCCTTGACGGTGCTATCTGCAGCAGATACAAGTACACAAACAGCCTCAATTGGCTTGAAGCTAGCTCCACCAGTGGAGGCGCTACCATCAACACATACCGTGGTCGTGCTCTTGACAGTGGTAGTAACGGTAGCTGCGAGAGCAGTAGCAAGTAGTGACTGTACTGTGAAGATCATTGTAACAATCGCTTTTGAAAAAGCGATGTTGCGGGAATATTTATACCTACTTGCCATCTGCAATGCAGGCACAACTCTGCATGTAAGCTACATGAGCCAGGGCTTGGCTAAGGTTGAGGGGAAAGGGCTACTATGGAGCAAACCAGACTTGATTGAAAACTTTAGCACTACCAGGAAAATGGCTCTGTTCCGAAATTGTGTTTTTTTTTATTTATTGCGCACTCTGGACTCGGGGGCTCTGTTTGCTTTGGATCGGCGTCACCCTCGAGATTACATTTGGTACCTTGCATCAATCTCATCAGATAAAAGTCTAGTCATTAAAATTCATGCTACCACGCTTGGAGCCAGATAGGTTAGGCTAGCTGAAGCTAAATTGATCCAAGCAGACTGTCGGCTACTTTTGGATCCTTTCCGGAGATTGTGGTTTCTGTTTGCACGGGAACGCCAGCAAAACGCACATGACATGCATGACCAACGAGATTATGGAGCTGCAAGGGCAGGGCAGGCAAGTAGAGATTCCGTATGGGGGGCGTTGTTTGAGGGGTACAGCTGTAAGAGGCAGACATCGAGGGCTAATTTAGCCGCAAAATGCGGCATAACTGTTGGGTAGTATCCAGTTTAAAGTTTACAATGCCTGTACTGTACAAAACATTGCCTGCTCGTGAAGCGCGCAAGTCCCGATGATCTCCGATTATCTAAAAGATTGCCGATCTCCTGCAGACTGCTTTTCAATAGAGTTGGCTTCCAGGTATAGTAGATAAAACTGCGCTGCAAACGCTAAACATATAAAAAGTGACTATTAAAGTGTGTATCGTTTGAAGAGTGATCGACCTTTCCGGCGATACAGTCTGGGGCGTCCATACATGGCTGCCGGGCTCCTATTGGTTCCGCCGTTTCGTGGCCAGAGCACGTCTGTGACGGTACAGCCGTTTAGTAGTCACTGGTGGCTGCAGCGATGGCTTTCGAGGTCTAGATTGTACTATTTGTGATATTGCATAGAGACAAAGTGTATCAGCTAGATTGTTTGAGGGGGCTGTATGATCAGGGTGGATGGCAATAGTGGGTGCGAAATTAGGCTAGCTGGCTCAAGTGGAACAGCCTCTGTCTGGATTTCCGGAGTTATATAGCCAAGATATACTCTATTGGAGAATTAGTGCAGCTTGAAAGAAGCTGCTACCATTAGCTACTAGGTTGAACGCAATTACCCTGTGTTAGGGCACGTCACGGGCAATACAATACACATCATGGGTTTATCCACCAGAATTTGAACACTCTTTCCACTCAAACCATTTGTACGCATAACTGGTGCCTTTTGACCCAGCCAATTTTTTTATATCCTGATGATCCTGATTATCTATATGATCACCAGTGGTTGAGAGCTTTAGCTTTAAAGTGTAATTAATGTGCACAGACAATGTGTGAGGCACAAGAGACAGAGTATTTTTACATATTTCTGGTCTTTACGCACTTCCAGGTCTTGAGGTCGTCCCGTAAACCTGGATAAGCACCTAAAGGCACGCACGCTCCAGCACGCTACAGCTTACTCACATCCCAAAATTGTAATGCGGACCCAGGTAGTCCATGCAAATGGACTCAAGGGGTACAAAAACGCAGCAAATATTGCGCTAATACCGGAAAAAATGCGCCAAACAGTATTTGGTGACCGCAAGTACCCGCGGAAAAAGCAACTCGAGGAGTTGGCGTTAGCTCACCTCAAGGATATTAATTTACATGGCAAAAAGACGTCTGCAGTCGTTGAGATGCCCAAAATACAGTTCCCACGGATCCTCGGGTACGATCTAGATGAGCATTTCACTAAAATCGGAACTAAAATGGCGCAACCATATCTCAATTGGTGCCTTGATTACACAAAGTTCAGTGTCGAGCTGCTCAATGCGTCAAAGTTGGAGAGACAGAGTGGTTGGGTCAGGTACGAGGGCACGAAACCCCCACAAAAAGTCGATTTCCCTACAGAGGAAACGATTGTTTTTGATGTGGAGGTGCTCTACAAGGTTAGTGATTACCCCGTTATGGCTACTGCTGTTGGTACCGATGCCTGGTACGTGTGGCTAAGTCCTTGGCTGCTGGGCGAAGACACCAATCCAGAGCACCTGGTGCCTCTAGGGACGCACAAGCAGGTGGTTATTGGCCACAATGTCTCCTATGATCGCAAGCGGGTCAAGGAGGAGTACAATCTCACCGAGTCGGACAAGTTCTTTCTCGATACCATGTCACTGCACATTGCAACCGCTGGAATGTGTGCACGACAACGCCCGACCTTCCAAAAGCATCGCAAGCAGCAAAACAAGTCCAGCACCCAGGAGGAACAAGATGATGACGACCTGGACGTGGACAAGGATATGGCCAGGAACAACCCCTGGCTGGATGCCGGTACACTCAACGGTGTGAAGGATGTGTACGCTTTCAATTACCCCGAATCAAACCTCATGGTGGACAAATCACAGCGCGACTGGTTCGCCTCCCTCGATATTAATGATATCCGTGACAACCTTGACGACCTTATCCACTATTGTGCGGTCGATGTATACTGCACCAAGAAGATTTTCGATAAGGTATTCCCGGAGTTTGTGTCTCGATGCCCCCACCCGGTTAGTTTTGGTGCCCTCAAACCCATGGGGTCTCTATTTTTGCCCATCAATGAACGGTGGGACCAGTACATTGAAAACTCAGAGAGCGCATATCAAGCGATTCGCGAGTCTACCAGTCGGACCCTGAGAATGCTGGCTGAAGAGTTGTGCGAGCGAGGTAATGACCCCAACGACCCTTGGGTTTCCCAGCTGGACTGGACGACCAAACCTCCACGATATACAAAGGCAGGCGAGCTTGTCAAGAACCAAAAGCATCCTGGGAAACCCGAGTGGTATAGAGGGCTTTTCCCAGCCAAAATGAAACCGATGAACCTTACCCTCAGGACTCGCGTTACCCCCCTTTTACTCAAATTGCAGTGGGACGGAAATCCACTGGTATATTTGGCAGAAAGCGGTTGGTGCTTCAAGTGCCCCAGCAGCCGCAAACAGCATTACACAGGCCTAAATTACACTCTGGTTACAGCGGCCCGGAACCCGACGGCCCGGGACCCGACGACGCCCCAGGCTTGCTATTTTAAGCTCCCTCACAAGGACGGTGCCAAGGCTAATTGCGGAAACCCCATGGCCAAGGGGTATCTCTCCTATTTTGAAAGTGGGGTCCTGAGTGCCGGTCATCCTGAAGCAGCTGAAATGCTCAAGGACAGTACCCAAACTGCGTACTGGATCGCGTCCCGGGAGCGCGCCTTTACCCAAATGCCCGTCTACCAATCACCGAACCTCGATATGGGGTACAAGAAAAATGACAGCCACAAGAATGGAATGATCATCCCGAGATTTGTATCAATGGGTACAGTCACCCGCCGCGCAGTGGAAAGCATGTGGTTGACCGCCAGTAATGCCAAGAGTAACCGCGTGGGTAGTGAGCTAAAAGCAATGGTCACTGCTCCTCAAGGATACGCATTTGTTGGTGCCGATGTGGATAGCGAAGAGCTCTGGATTGCCAGTGTTGTTGGTGACTCGCTGTTTGGTCTTCATGGAGGCACTGCTCTAGGATGGATGACCCTCGAGGGCGACAAGCACAATGGTACTGATCTACACTCTCGTACCGCCAACATCCTCAACATTAGTCGTGATCAAGCAAAAGTGTTTAATTATGGGCGTATCTATGGTGCCGGAGAGAAGTTTGCCGCGAACCTCCTCAAGCAGTTTGATCCCAATACTTCGGATGCAGCCGCGGCAGAATCAGCTAAAGCTCTCTATAAAAGCACAAAGGGCAAAAAAGTACGCCTCAAGAGTGGCCAGTTTTGGCGCGGAGGGTCAGAGTCTGTCGCCTTTAACCAGCTAGAGCTTATGGCCCAACAAGACCAACAACGAACCCCGATTTTAGGCGCCGGTATCACCTCAGCGCTGCTCTCCAAGAACTTGTCTCAAAAGAACGGGTACTTGACATCGCGTATCAACTGGAGTATTCAATCCAGCGGTGTCGACTACTTGCACCTCTTGGTGGCCTCAATGTACTATTTATGCAAAGTGTATGATATTGATGCACGACTCATGATTACAATTCATGATGAGATCCGGTATATGGTGAAAGAAGAGGACAAGTATCGGTGCGCGCTGGCGCTTCAGATCTCCAACCTGTGGACTCGTGCCATGTTTTGCCAACAACTGGGTATGGATGATCTCCCGCAAAGTATTGCATTTTTCTCCGCAGTAGATATAGATCATGTTTTGCGCAAGGAGGTGAACTTGCCGTGCGTGACCCCCAGCCATGAAAATCCAATTGACCCTGGTGAGGCCCTCGATATTAATCAACTGGTGGAGGTTTGCAATTCGTTGGGTGAAGCTGATGATGAACTCAGCGACGCTATTGATGATATACCCTATTTCCCGCGAATGCCTGTAATGAGCCAGATACGCAGCGAGACTGCTAAAGAGCACATCACTTCGCTGGTGGCACAAATATCCACTAATAAATCCACAGCCTCAAAACTCTTGCTTGAGCTAGACCATAGCGATGAGCAATGGGTGCCGATGCTTCACTGTGCAAAGTCGTACTGCATGTGAGTGCTCGGGGGGAGTGAAAAAGAAACAAAGCCCTAACGGGTCAAGGTATTTTATGCATTAATTTATAGACTAGACTGATCGAATCTGTTGTGTGATATGTTTACTTCAGTCCTCCAATGCTCACTGCCTAAAGTCGAGACTTGGCGATTTCTTGAGCATAAAGGCATTGGCTGAATCCACAGGCCCGTAGTAAAGGGGTCTAAAGATCAACTTTAGAGCCCAAAAAATTGAACCATCGGCAAAAAGGAAATCTGCAGTACCCTCCGTTCTCGCGTCGTCTCCGACCGCAATACTGAATAGGGCTCTCACGGACTTAAATATGGCTGATCGGACGGGAAGCCTTGCTGAACACGTGGATTTGACCGCAGACATAGGGGTGCCCAAATGTTTACCCTAGTAGCGAATTTACAAATTTCAAAAAACTTTTCCGTGCGCACGCCGCTTTTCATATGCCTTTTATACGCAGATATTTTAGCTTTATGGCGTAGAGCTAGTGGTTATCTGATGAGGAAGTCGTTTATTTTCAGCAGAAGCATTTGGAAAAGTATATTAAAGCAATTATTCGGCAATACTAACCATCATAAAATCGAGGTTTCCTCCTCAAAAAGTACTTTTTTTGGCCCATCCCTAATATATTTTAATTATATATTAGTATAAGAGCCTAATAAGGAATTCGGCAGAGGCCAATCGATGGTTGAGTATATTTTAAAATTTCTGGCTAAATCTAGCCCATAGATTATATTAATCGGGGATCCGAACAGCCAAAAATCATGGCAGATATCAAGCACTCGCCGAAATATCGTCCATACACTGTACTCTAAATGTCCTTCCCTTACTAGTCTTGCCTGCCGCTGGCTGAGGATTTGTCATGGAGACTATAAACCTTGAGCCAAACCATGAATGGAGATTTGAGGTAGGCTTTAAGGACAAGCTGCTGGTCAAACTCACTAGCGGTCATGCAGAACTATTTGGAACTGAGCTTGCGGTCGGGCAAGAGTACGAGTTCAGTGGGCAGTCCGGAGCGGTTTATAGTTGGCAGGGTTGTAACTTAGAATATAGCGGAAAAGTTAGTGAATACACTAGTGAGGACACCCCCATGCCGGTATACGCGAACCTGCATTTTGCTTTAGAAGGTTTAAGGTCACAAGCCTCCCCAGAAGATACACCAGCAGCCAGCGTCCTATGCGTGGGTCCTGCCGCCAGTGGTAAGAGCTCGTTGGCCAAGATTCTCACTGCGTATGCTCTCAAACAGGGCAGAACACCGCTCGTGGTGAACCTGGATCCTACATCCCCCGAGTTTGGTCCTCCTGGTAGTGTTTCTGCTACTCCTGTCAATGGTATTCTTGATGTGGAGAACGGGTGGGGCCACTCTGCCATCAACGGTCCTTCGCCGATTCCGCCTCAGCAGCCGCTGAATTTCTGCTTTGGTCTCGACTCTGTAACCAAGAACGTCGACTACTACTGCTCGCAATTAACAAATCTAGGCTCTCAGTGTAGGGCACGGCTGGCCCGCGACTCACAGCTTAGTGCTAGCGGCCTAATCATCGAGACGCCCGCTGATTTTGCCAGTAATAAGCAAGAGTACCAGCTGCTTAAACACGCCATCTCTGAGTTTAGTGTCAATGTGCTGGCAGTCATTGGCGATGAGCGGTTGTACTCTGACCTGACCCGCAAGTTCAAGGAAACCAGCGGATTACAGATTGTCAAAATCCCCAAATCTGGAGGTGTAGTAGCTGATACAGATAATACAGCCCTGCGTCAGGTCCAGCACCGCGCTATCCAGCAGTACTTTTACGGCACTCTGCGCCAAAGCCTCAGCCCCTTTACGCTAACAGCGCGCACCAGCGAGATTACAGTTTACCGCGTTTTGGAGCAATCAAAAACAGATATGTCTCTTACTTCAGGCGATTCAGGTGACTATATATCTGATGATGTCCAAAATACTCCAGAGTATTTGACCAAGGTAGAGGTTTCCTCAATTCTCCAAAACTGTGTTTTGGCTATGGTCAATGCAGCCCCCACCGACCCTATGGAAGTAGTTCAGAAAGCAGAGGTGCTGGGGTACGTTCATATTGTGGAAGCAGACGATAACAAAAAGAATCTCAAAATCCTTGTCCCGTTGCCCGGTAGACTACCAGCCAGGGCATTCATTATGGGTGACTTTCGGTATCATGAGTAGTAGTGATAGTTGTGTTTCAAGGCAATATATGTACTCGCTAGATTATCAGCCTAAGAAGCCTATCTATACAACGATACCAACCTTGGGCACCTCAATATCGGGACCCGCCGATGACATCATTGGGTTCAATAACGTGCGTATTATGCGCAGCTCGGCCTCGCCAGCCAAACTGAACATCCAACCCAAACACTCCTACTATTACACTTGTACAAATAAATATAAAACAAACTCTATTTTTTCTTTAGACCCTTGATGAAATTATCCAGATCATATTCTTCTGCGTACTGCTTGTCATCCCAGAGTTCGCCCAGTTCACTAGTAATGTTCTTTTCACCCAATGTGCCGGTGGCACCAAGGGAATCTTCGGCATTCTTTGTGGGCTCTTCAGACACGGCTGCTTCAGTGGATGCACTGAAAAGGTCCAATATCTGGTCCGTATCCATTGAATGGAGCCCATTATTTTGTTGATTCACGACCGTTGAGGCGATATTCAGCTTGAACTCTTGTAGACCCATAATGCGTTCCTCCAGGGTGCTACGGGTAATCAAGCGATAAACGTTAACCACCTTCTTTTGACCAATACGATGCGCACGGTCCATAGCCTGCAAATCGTTCATGGGGTTCCAGTCGTGCTCCACGAAAATCACGGTATCTGCGCCGGTCAAGTTAAGACCAAGACCACCCACGTGGGTACTAAGAAGCAGCAAATCAATACTGGGGTCTTCATTAAACTTGGTGACCATTTCGTGACGCGCTGGGCCACTCACACTGCTATCCAGCCTCATGTAGGAGACTGAAGGCATATTGGCCTTGAGCAGCGAGTTTTCCACTAAATCAAGCATATCCTTTTGTTGGCAGAAGACCAGTGCTCGGTGCTGGCTCATGGCCTCAGGGACCTCACCCTTTTCGGTCTTGGCGGCCGCATGATTGATGCCGATACCACAGTCATGAAGGAGCTGTTGAAGAGCCAGCAGCTTGGGGCTCTGGGCATAATCAAGAGGCTGAGCTTTCTCGAGTTCAGGCTTTGTGAGAGTAACAAATGAAGGGTGGTTACAGAGACGCCGCATATACAGCAGAGCTTGGAAAATGTGCTTTTTGGCCTCTTTATCATCATCCTTGAGGTCCTCCTCCACAGTTTTCTTTTGGTTGAGGGTAAACTGTTCGTAGAGTTTTCGTTGTTTCTCGTTCAAGTCGCAGTAATAGTCCTGGATAATCTTGGGGGGCAAATCATTGAGAACATCCTCCTTGAGACGACGCAACATAAAGGGCAGCGCTTGCTTGTGGAGAGCCTCAAGAGCCAGTGCCGCTACTTCTTGCTCCTTGGAGGATGACTTGCTACTATTGCGCGAGGCGAGAATCGGTTTTGAGAAAGTTTCGTTGAAGGACTTTTCGGTCCCCAGAAACCCAGGCATGAGGAAATCAAACAGCGACCAGAGTTCGAGTACATTGTTTTGAATGGGGGTACCAGAAAGAACCAGGCGGTGCTCACTCATGTATCGTTTGACGGCTTTGGAAAGCTTGGAGTGGGCGTTCTTGATAATGTGGCCCTCGTCCAAGACACAGTAGTTGTAGCCAAACTTGCTGAGAGCATCTACATCATTACGAGCAATATCGTAAGAGGTCACCACGACATCAACTTTTTTGATATGACGCGTGAGGGCAGTGCGACCCGAGGGGCTGCCAACGTACCCCAGCACTTGCAGATCGGGTGCGTACTTTTTAAACTCCTGGATCCAGTGACCGGTCAGGGTGGTGGGGCAAATAATCAGTGATGGCAGCGTTCTAAACTCATCGCGTTCAGTACGTTTAAACTCCTCAAGCCGGAGATGATGGTCACTGGCCACGATACAGATTGTTTGCAGGGTTTTGCCGAGACCCATATCATCGCACAAAATTCCGTGCAAATGGTACTTGTTGAGGAACGCGAGCCAGTTGACTCCCTCTTGCTGGTATTTGCGGAGCGTAGCCTTGATGTTTACGGGCATTTCAAACGGTTTCACTTTGGAGATATCCATCATTTGGCCAATGAAATCGCGCTCTTTTTCACGGCCCTCGAGAAGCTTAGCGGGCATGTCCTCTGGGTCCTCAATGCCACTTTCGAGAGGAACTAATTTGATAATAGCAGCAAATGTAGTAGCAGCAATATTTCTCACCGCGAGATCAGGATCACTCATCCGGCCCAAAATAGGTACAATGAAAAACACAATATAGGGGAGCACGCATTCGCCCATATTCATCATAATGTGGTATGTTGTCTCCACTGCACCCTGTCGTTTGTGGAGATCACGACCATTGGATACTTGAGGCAGCACCTCCTCGACAAAGAACGTAATACCAACAGTGGGCATTACTTTGCAAATAGTCGAATACGTCTTGGCAGCAGTATACCGGATAACCGCATACTGAGAGAATAGTGCGTGTTTGATATCGGTCAGGGTGGACTCGACGGATGGGTGAAGGTCGCTATCCAAAAAGGGCAAGACAGCCGACAGCACTGCCAAATTATCAATGACACTTTGGCCTGCAGAGTCTGCACCAACCCCAGCTTCGATATCAGCTTCATTTTCAATCTTAGACACATCCAGCCCCTTGATCAGCTTGAGCTCCAGGTCTTGAAGTGAACTAAATAGGTTGGCACCGAACCGCTCGGCCAAATTACGGAGAGTGAGTATCGCGCCGGTCCGCTTTACAAGTGCCAGCTCAGTCTCTTTTTTGCGCTTGAGCTCCTCCAGAATATCCTCAACAGGTGCATTAGCCTTGAGACTGAGAATGCCGTCCTTGGTTTTATGGGTACTGAAAACTGGGGCCTCGCTAGTATCCACACAGACAAATGAGCAGAGGTTTTTGACCACTTTATTACCAGTAGAAGCGCGATCGTTGCGCAATAAAGTTGCAATCAGATCGCTAACTGTAGCAGCAACCCGAGTATGCAGAATTGCATTGGTTTCCATTTTAATGCCGTCCATCAAGCTGCGAATAATGGGGTTCAGCTTGGTGGGTAAATCACTGGCAAGGGAAATAAATGCCGCGGCAGCACTAGATTTCATGGAGATATTCCGCTTCTGGAGACTCTCTTTAGCCTCTGAGATGGCGTTCTCGAGGTTTTGGCGGCCTTCCTCGAGAGTTTTCTCCATTGAAACCTGCAAGTCATCTGAGAGGCTTTGCTTGAGCTGCTTAAAAGTCTGGGTGGCAGCCATCTCAGCATATGCCAAATTGAACGCCGTGGGCCCGGCATTTACATCACCCTCAATGGCGGTTGGCATTTGCGGTAGCATGGAGCTAGGAAGGTTACCCTCGGAGGCCATAAGGCTAAACAGGGACTGGCACTGGGTTCTCACCGCACGCAAAATCGGATTGAGATCGCGATAAATCGCTTCCGAGGCCGAGTCCATTGTCTCCTTGAGATACGGAATCACGAGATCAGCCAGCTCGGTGCTTGGAGCCTGTTTGGTTCGCTTGCCGTATTCCTCTAAAATTAGCGCCACGACAAGATGCTGAGAGGACATGGGAGAGTTGAAGTATGGCACGAGCATATTTGCCAGCCGGAGAGCCTCCTCCGGTTCAGGCAAGCAGGCGACTAGTTTGCCGATAGCGGTAGCGCAGTCCACCCGGGCCCTGATAAACACGTCGGGGTTCACAATCAAAACGTCGCCCAATAATACTGGACCATCGATATTGACGTGGTGGCTTGACCTGCTCTCAGAGGTTTTACCATCAAATTCATGAGACATGACCATGGCGCCACTGGGCTTGATGAGGAGCTTGGGGTCAACCTTGTAGAATCTGCGGGACGTACCAATAGGGGTCATTGCCAGCTGTACAGCAATAGGCGCGAATACGGCCCAAATGCTCTGCAAACGGTCCGCATACTCTGGCTTACCAGAGAGAGTGTCACACAAATACAGCCACAAATCAAGGCTAAGCTCGGCAATTTCTGGTTTTTGTTCCAGTAAAATATTCTGGAAAAGCAGCCGGAAAAACCGCAAATCGATCCACGATAATAACGCCTCACTGGACTCGATGGACAAAAAAATGCGCAAGGTGCGGAGCACTGCTTTCCTAACATCGGTGATTGAGTGCCTCAGGAATGGAAAAAGGCGTGGAATGAGATCTGCATATGATCCAGTAGAGGTAGACCCCATTGTTTCCATCAAAACTTTCAAAACATCGTCAAAAGAACACAGCTTGGCTAGCAGGTCCATGACATTACCGATGGAGGTACTGAGTTCGTCTTTGAGCTCCCCCAGCGAGTCCCAGATCACCGCGAGCAACTTTGCGATATCTTGAGGGCGCTGTTTGACAAAATCTTCGGCGATAGGCAGTAGTGCAGCCGCGCTGATGGCCTGCACATCGTCATCGCTGTTTTCAAGACCATGGAAAACGCACTTTATGAGCTTATCAAAAATTTGGGGGTTGTGCAACAGAATGTCTGTCCTTACGCTCACCAGGTACCTGAGGCCAAGCATACCACCATGGCACACTGCCCATAGCGGCTCCTCTAGACCTAGGCACTCTTTTTGCAACACCAGCGACTCCAATGTGGTAAATGTCGCCTCGGCAGTGGGGACAGAGATATACAGTAACAGTGCGCCCAAGGTTTGTGCACACGACTCACGGATGGGGGCCACCACTTGATCAGCCACATAATCGGCGAAGCGGTCGAGCGCGAAAATACAGCAAAGGCGGCACGCGAGATCTTCGAGCCATTCGCCGTTGGCCTGCTTGTTTTCCTCGGAGGTGCGCAGCCTGTGCATGCCAGCATAGGCACCGTGGGTTTTGAGCACTTCACGCAACCCCAGCAACGCACCGTGGCGTGTTTCCCATTGCGGACTCAGGATTTCTGCGGCAAAGATTGCACAGAGCGCCTCGAATGGCCACGCATTAGGGTCTTTGACGGTAACAAACTCGGCCATCTCGGCGGCCTTGTCGGGCTTGAACTCAACTGTGACACTGTTTTTGCCATTCGAGTCGCCGCCGCCATCGGTACTTTTCTCTCCCTTTTTCTCGGAAATGTGTACTTTTGAGGGGGGCTGCTTTGACGAGAACCGCGCTTTACGTTTGGCCAAAGCACGCATGCGGGCATTAATAGGAGCCCCCTCGGCTTCAGCTACTATTTCAGGCTCGGGCTCGGGCTCAGGCCCGGAATTCTTGGATTTGCGGCCGCGTTTACCCTTTTTAGGAGGGGGAGGAGCCAAGTCCAGATCCAGATCATCGTCCAGCAACAAGTCGTCATCCTCGCCGCCGCTGCTTTTGGTGCTGCTAAACTCGCCAGCAATCCCCAGAGTTTTCTTGAGTGCTTGTTGTTGAGCAGCCAAACGCTGTGCAGCATCCATTCCCTGGAGGCTAGCCTCGTACTCTTTTCCAGCCGACCTTTGCAGGGGAACACCTTTGAGAATCACATTTTTGATATCCAGAGAGGCGAAATTTAGTAAATCTGTGGGCATTGGAGGAGGTTCAGATGGTTCAGCTGGTTCAGCTGGCTCCGCTGGCTCCGCTGGCTCCATTTTGACGTCTTTGACTTCTTCCTCTTCCTCTTCCTCCTCCTGTTTCACCACATCTGTGTCTTCAGTTTTGACGCTGGAGGCTTCCTCAAGCTTCACAGAATCCTCTACCTTGACGGGCTCTGCTGGGGACTCGGGATCCCACTGATAATTTTCGAGAATCAGCCCGATAGCCCGGGCAGAAGCGATGCGGGTATCCCACTTTGAGCTTTGAAGAAAGGGCACGACGCGGGCAAGCAGCCCATACAGCTCTTCTGGGTGAGCTTTCTGGACATCGGCGAGCTGGTCTCCCGCAACGTTCCGTACATACGCTGAAGACCCCGTATCCAATAAGGATACAAGGCGTTCTAATCTAGACATGTTTTTAAGCACTCGACGAGACCTTTTTTTCTATAAACACTTACATATACACCTACCGACCCTTTTTATATAGAAACTTGAGAACGACAACGCTAAGATATTGGGAGGAGTTACCCGGCTCTCACCGCCGTCCTGATTGGTTCACTGGTTATTTGCCAGATGAAAAAAGCTCGAGAAAAAAATTAAAAAAAATATGTATTGAGTAAAAAATTAAGCACGTTGGCCTGTATCCAATCGCACCGTGGTCGGGGTCCAGGTATAGAGCTTGAGCCGGAAGGTTGGCTGGGTGCGACTCATGGGTGCGACTCCAGCGTGCCCGATTCTACTGAATACTCTTCTATTCTGAGGTAAAAATTTTATGTAGAGCTATGCAAATCTATTCAGCTACTCGAAACACTCAAACACTCTTCCAGCACTTAGAGTTCAGGGATGGCACAACCATCGCCTCGTGGATCACTTCCCGCATGGTACACCAGTCGACCATTTTGGGGCTGGTACTTGATAATCTGGCCACGGCCGAATATCGCCCGGTCAAAGCCAGAGAGGTACTCGACAGTGTGGCCCAACTCCTCGAGGTCCTGAGCGACCTTGGGGTCAATACCCTCCTCGAGATAAATAAGGATCTTCTCGGTACAGGGGATAGTCGCGTCGTTGGGGTTGGGGGCAATGCATACACGGGGCGCATCGATAGCCTCCTGAGCGTCCATTCCAAACCACGCCATGTTGAGCGCAACTTGCAGGTGGCCCTGAGGCTGCATAAACGCGCCCATAACACCATAACTAGCATAGAGCTGGTCTTTGCGGGTGAGCATTGCCGGGATAATTGTATGGTAGGGACGTTTTCCGGGACCAAATACGTTGCGGCTGCCATCACGAAGGTTGAAATTGCACCCGCGATTATGGAGAGGGAACCCCGTACCTTTGGGGACAATACAGCTGCCAAACGAGTGGTAAACCGAGGCAATAATCGAGCAGGCGTTTCCATGCTTATCTGCAACGGTAAAGTACGAAGTATCGCTCTTGTTTGCGGGGTCAATTACACCGTGCTCGTACTGTTCATTGACACGCGATTCGTCAAACAGCTTGGCACGCGACGCAATAAATTCCTTGGAGAGCAATTTTTGCACATCAAAGTCGCTCTCATGCGGGTCACCTACATAGTGATCGGCATCCTTAAATGCAAACTTGAGTACTTCGGCAATCATGTGCACATACTCGGGCGAGTTATGCTTGATTTTCGCAGTATCGATACGACCTGTCTCAGCCAGCTGGTTGACGATGCCCATTGCAATCAGCGCAACCAGCCCATGGTTATTGGGCGGCAGCTCGTGGAGTACGATATCATCTTTGACCGGCATACTGATGGGGTCCAAATAAAGTGACTTGTGGTTACGGAGATCATCGAGGCTCAGCTTACCACCAGCATTGGCTACGGCTTGGACAATTGACTCGGCAATGGGCCCCTCATAGAACCCAGCTTTGGAGTGGGCGGCCAACTGACGGTAAACCTCAGCCAAGGGCTTATTAGTCCAGACCTGACCATGTACGGGTGCGTGGTTGCCATCTTCAAGGAGCTCTTTACCGTTTTCGCTCTCGAGAAGGTTCTTTTCGGCGCCTTTCCACATGTTGGCGGTAATTTCCGATACGGGGACTCCGTCCTCGGCGAGCGCAATTGCCGGTTCCAAGACATCCTTGACGGCCATTGTACCATACTCGGCAAGAATATCGCACCAACCGGCGGGGGCACCCGGTACCGTTACGGACAATCCACTGGAGGGTGGTACATGGATACTGCCCGAGGGGGTGGAAGACTGAGCATCGTGCAAAGTGGCCGCCTGGGCCGATTTGCCGGAACCATTGAACCCAGAGACCGAGTTGGTTTCTTTGTTGTAGTACAGGATGAATACATCACCGCCGATACCGGTCATCATGGGCTCGGTCACGCCCATTGCCGCTGCCATTGCAATAGCAGCGTCGGCCGCATTTCCTCCCTTTTCGAGAATCTTGATACCGGCAGCGGAAGCTAGTGGTTGAGTACTACAAGCGATACCTTTAGTGGAGTGGACAGTTGACCTACGGCTATTGAATTGAACCATTAGGGGTGTGGGGTAGGGTGGGAACCAGTTGGGACGAGCTAGTTATTGGGTGGGAAACCACTTTGCTGACTCCGCGCCTCAATCCCAGCAAATGGGTTGGTTCCTCAACCAGACCCACACTAATACCACCTCAAAACCACCTCAAAAGTATCTTTATGGTTGAATATAGATATATAAAATTAATACAAAATAAAATAGAATAAAATGGAAAAAATGCAAATAATAAAAAAAAAAAGGCGTTCAGACATTATCAGCTCAGGGCAGCTCAGGGCACCAGCTCAGGGCACCAGCTCAGGACATCTCGATCTTGACTCGAGGATCATTATACTCGTAGAAATCTTCCATAGGCATATCATATCCAATGGGGTGATCAAACCCAGGTGGCTGGTTTGGAGATGTGAACTCGTCGTTTAGTACGAATCCATCAGCATACAGCGAATCCTGGGGAACATAGGTATCATCAAAAGAGGCAGAGCGGTGCAAATCAAACGAATCGCAGCTTGGGTTCTGCCACTGCATTATCAGCGAGTTTTTGGTCTTATCGAGCTCATCATTTCGCAATGGCACCGCTGGTGGCGTCAACGGCTCTAGCGACAGTGCGTCCGTATCAGGTTTAGGGTAATCTTCAAGGCGTAGTGGGGGAGCAGGAGCGGGTCGGGCGATAGGAGAATGTGCTTTGTGCTGGGATAGATGCTTGGGAGGGCGCCCACGGCGGGCCTTTGGTTTAGGGGTCTCCATTTTGGGGGCCATCTCCAGGTCAGAATCAGAATCAACAGCGAAACCAGAATCCTCCAGTAATTGAGCGACCTTGTGCTCATAATCGCTGCCTTTGACGTGACCACGCACCTTATCAATTACACTTGCGACACTGGCATCAGAGCCCTCAACAAATGGCGTGCAATCACGGCCCTCGCTCAGCTCCTGCAAAATAAACATAAAACTCTTCAAAACGGTATGCAGTTTTGATTCCAACAACTCGACGTATTCCTGGGTAAACACACGCTCATTGTGCTTTCTACGGTGAGCATATGTGCAGGCCTGGTTATCGGTCTGGCATCGTGTACAGGGATTACTACCATCGCATTTCGCTTTCTTTACACGGCATGTATCGCATGCTCTCAATACACGCTTCTTTTTACTTTCGTCACGCATAGGATAGGAGTGAAGTAGGGGAGGGGATCAAACGTTATATAAATATCTCTTGGGACATATGACTCTAGTCTTTTAATATGCATCTTTTTGATTTGAAATCAGGTCAAGGGTTGATATGCGTATGCAGAATTTGATAATGATGCAGCAGCCAGCTTCTACTAAGAGGGCGGGGGTTGGGGTGTTAATGGCGTAGCTGTCAAAATGGAGCCACAACCTCAGATCTGCTCATCCTCAGTGATCATATTCTAATTTGATTTTGAATGGTATCCCAGAATCAGTGCTGGAGGCTAGACCAGCAACTGCTGCTCCACCATGCACCATTACTAACCTTCAGGAAGGTTCGCCACAACTGTGCCACCGTCGCTCTGATCGGTCAAAAAAAGTTCTCTGCATATCTCGAAACATAGATCGACACTGTTGTAGAGTTTAACCACAAAAAAATAAAGCATCGACAGTTCATTTTGAATTCATTCCCCTGAACTCTTTGACCAGTTTGTAATTGGTATGTAGATCCCTTTGTATAATGTATCGAATAGGTCAAGGCACACTGAAACTAAAGTACACGGCAGTGCAGGAGAACTAAAACTCGGCTCAAACCCTCTACCGGTTCATCTGGTCTCTAATATTTTCCTTCAAAACAGTCCGCAGCTATTAGGCCTCCTAAACTTCCAAGTCTAGAATAATTATGTAAGATGCCATGCAAAGGCTATAAAAGGGGTGATTGCCATTGTACAGCATATATTAAACCACATAGAAGGCTCCACACCCCTCGGATCTCCCACTAGTCTGCTGCTTTGCGCCCAAACCTGGCAAAGCAGGCATTTATACGCAATCACATGCAAATATGAGTGATTGAGCATCTTGATGACAAACATGACAGCTGGCAGCTCATGCGCACACCTGCAGTAGAACAATATTCTACAGATTCATATGGCACCGGGCTATTTATAGCCTAAATTAATTTGTGCCAGACTTACCGCGGTAAAATAATACGAGTTTGAATCAAAGGGTGTACAGCTTCTAAACTGTATAATTCAAACGCTCTCTCCTGGTACTGCAACAGCAAGGCTGCACTGCTGCGGCCGAGATCCCAAAGTGTTGGCTTCTGCATGCGGCTTTTGATGACATATTCATGGGCGACGCAAGGACAAATTTTCCCATGCATACACCACTACATTTGCGGTGGGCGTTGCGGTATTATTGCCTGCAGTAAGGTGTTTGATACATCGAGTATCAGATTCACCTCTGTCGCTCGTCACTATACGAATCGGGCCGGGCCACCCCTCTTTTGTAAATAGTGGGGGTGGCGAGTGTGCGGTAATTGTTAAATAGATATACATATGCAGAAAAGCTCAGGTAGTATGAGTTCGCTTCAATTTACATAGTTGAGCTGTCACTTGGCCCTATCCCAGCGTCCTACCTGACCCCGTTTCGCCTCACCCCACATGTGCCTACTCGCTTGGGCAACGGCTTAACGGCGCTGCAGGTTCTCAACATTGCAAAGTGTTCTGGAACAGGGGTGTTGATTGGGGTGTTAATCCCAGGCGAATATCGCGCGTGAGCTTTAGAAATCTTTCTAAAATGTAGAAATCGGTATTACTAATCATGGCTAAGAAGCCTTCAAAGAGCAGCAGCAGCAGTAGCAGCACCAACATCTCAAAAAAAAAAGAACAAACTCCTGAACCTGAGTTGACACCCAAGCAGCTCAAGGAAAAGAAAAGAGAAGAAGCACGGGCTCGAGCTGCAGAAGCCCGCAAAATCGTTACTGCAGGTACTAATGCGTGGACTGGTAAACTGCCTGCCCAGCTATTGAACGAAAATTGCCAAAAAAACAAGTGGCAAGCTGTAGAATACTCGATCAAAGGTAGCGATGAGCAGCTTATAGCAATTGCGTACCTGGGCAAAAAACACCCCAAAACAGGCGAAGTCACCAAAGTGAAATTCGAGCCTCCTAAAGATATTTTCGGGCCCCAGCCGACGCCTCTGGAAGCCAGGCACTATACAGCCACCTATGTTTTGCACCGGATCTTGTCTGGTCGTAACCTCAAGATGATGCTCCCACCGGCACACCGTGACTTGTGGGTTGAAATGGATACACTCAAGGCCGAGGCATCAAAGAACGAGGCATGGAAATGGTCTGATGATCCGTTTACTGCATCTGAGCAGCACAAAAAAGATACCCAGGAGCGGCAGGCCTCGCTCAAATCGAAGAAAGAGCAGGAGCCCATGAAACAAGCCATCCAAACTGCTAAATCCACAATCAAGCAAGAATCGCAGCAGCAGCAGGATCGTCGGATCCGTTTCAATTCAAAACTGCCCATGTCGAAGCCCCTGCGTTCACGAGTAGAGAAGCTCCTGCAAGCTCGTCATGGCTACCAGTTTCAGAGGGGCGAGCTTGCAGCCCCCAAACACGCCCAGATCCTCAAAGTAGTGGCTGATTTGGGGTTCTCTGCGTTTCAGGTCAAAGAGGCTTTAGACCACACCTCGAGTCTTGGCGACTGTTTAACATGGCTCTTAATCCACGTTCCTGAGGACGATTTGCCGAAGATGTTTACACCGCAGCACCTGGATCAGTCTGTGCGCGTTGCCAATAACTTGAGCGTGGAGTCTGCCATCTCCAGAATAAAGAGCTTTGGGTTCAGTGAGCAAGTGGCCATCTCTGCTATGGGGAAGCACGGCAGTTTGGCCCAGGCAATGGCGTTTCTCACCAACAATATGATCAACGTGAGCAGTACTGGTGTGGGTAACGCCGAAACATTCTGGGAGGAAGAGCTCGAGAGTATCGAGGCCATCTATGAGAATATCGAGAAATTCCCCAACGGGTGCAGCTGGGATTTGGACAATGGCATCAAGATCTTCTTTTATAAACCAGTGGGCTACCCAGCCGTATGTCCCGGTATTGGCTTGGAGGTCCGTGATTCAGAAAGAGTGCGCACCCCCAAATACATTCTCTTGGACGCAATTCGTAGAGCTGCTACATTTGCTCAGGATATGCTGGGTGACTATATGCTGCTGAGTATTGCTCAATGGCTTGATGAGTCCTTCGAGGATATTGTGAAAAACTCATGCAAGCTGATTGAGATTTCTGCTGGTATTAGTGGTGTGTATGAAGCAGCACCTACGTCCGCTGCAAAACAGGCACCCAAAAAAAACCCAAGCCGCAAGAAACCGGTAATTGATGTATCACAGCTGCAATCCCAGCATACGGACCGGTTCTCGAGTGCTCGCGGTACCCAAATGCTCAAGGATCGTGCGCAGTTGCCGGCTTGGTCCAAGCAACAAGAAATCTGCCAACTGGTGGCTACTAACGCAGTAACACTCATTACTGGTGAAACCGGTAGCGGCAAAAGTACCCAAGTTGCGCAGTTTTTGTTGGACGAAGCGATTAATCGGGGCCAACTGGTCAACCTCTTGTGCACTCAGCCGCGTCGTATCTCTGCCATTGGTGTAGCTCAGCGTGTTGCTGATGAGCGTCTATGTTCTGTGGGTGAGCAAGTAGGCTATGTGATCCGTGGCGAATCCAAAACGTCGGCATCCACCCAAATCAGCTTCATGACCAGTGGTGTGCTACTAAGAATAATTCAAACAGATACCACAGAGCTGCTGGAGAATGTCACGCACATACTAATCGATGAGGTTCACGAACGCAGCTTGGACAGCGATTTCCTGCTGATTCTGCTGAAGCGGATCCTCGCCAAACACAAGACCCTCAAGGTGGTACTCATGTCGGCGACAGTGGACCCCAAACAGTTTATCGACTATTTTGAGGCTAGCGGCGACGGCCAGGGCCAGGGTCAGGGCGTCGGATACACGCATATCACTGGTCGCACGTTCCCGGTAAACAAAGTTTACCTGGACGAGATTCTTCAAACCACCAAGTATGTTCCTGAGCGGCTGGCCGAGGAGGGTGTAACAACTGCTGACCTGGGCCAGATTATCACTTCAATGCGGGACGGTATCGACTATAAATTTGTTGCACGAGTCGTAGAGCAAGTGCACCAGAGTTTGGGCCTGGAGGAAGGCTCGGTGCTTGTTTTCATGTCGGGTGCTGCCGAGATTGATCGAACAATTGCCGCTATAGAAGCAATCAATTCGGTCTTCTGGGCACTCCCACTGCACGCATCCTTGCCTCCTGCCGATCAAAAACTCGTTTTCAATCGCGCTCCGCCCAAAAAACGCAAGGTGGTGGTGAGTACCAATGTCGCCGAAACGTCCATCACAATCAGCGATATCGTAGCAGTAATCGACTCGGGTCGCGTCAAAGAAACTCTGTTTAATCCTGAATCCCATGTGATCAAGCTGGTAGACAGCTGGGCCTCCCAAGCAGCGGTCACCCAGAGAATGGGTCGTGCTGGTCGTGTGAGGGAAGGCACCTGCTACAAGCTGTATACTCGGGCTATTGAAACCGAGAAGATGATTCCGCGTCCCGCTCCCGAAATGCTCCGGTGCTCTCTTGATTCCCTCTACTTGGCAGTCAAGAGCATGGGTATCGCCAATGTCGAGGGGTTCCTAGCCAGCGCGCTTGACCCGCCCTCTGAACTAGCGCTTAGTGTTGCCAAAACCAATTTGGCCCAATATGGCGTAATCTCTGCCCGTGATGGTGGCGACCTTACTCCCCTGGGCAAGCATGTGTCGCTGCTGCCTACGGACCCACAATCAGGGAAACTATTGATTTTATCGGCAATTTTCGGATGTTTGGGCCGCGGGCTCACGATTACTGCGATTATTGGTGGCAAATCGCCCCTGGTGTCCCCTAAAGATAAACGCGATCAAGCCAAAGCGGCGCTCAAACGGTTTGCTGATACTAGCGGCGATATGATGGGGTTTGTGCGCGCGTTTGAACAATGGCAAGGCCAACTTGGATCTTCTTCACGTGCTGAGCTGAGTCGATGGTGCTCTGAAAACTTTGTTTCTCAACAAGCTTGCCGAGAAATCCAAAGCACTAAACGCCAGCTACTCGGTAACTTGCTGGCCATTGGAATGGTCAATACCGATAGAGAAAGCTCTCTGAGTTATGACCTGATACGCAACGACTCCAACGATACCCTCGTGGATGCAATTATCGGTGGAGCCCTCAACCCACGCCTAGTGGAGGCTGTCTATCCACACAAGGAATTCATGACTACTTCGACAGGAGTAATGGAAGCGCCCCGGGAGTCGCATCGGTATTTACTGCTCACCCCAGGCAACGAGCGTGTGTTTTTCCATCCGGGGTCGAGTTTGTTTGGGGAAAAACAGCTGCCGCCCTACCTGAGTTACGCGTCGTCCGTGGTCACCACAAAACACTTTATCAGTAGCGTCGCCCCGCTAAGTGTGTATGGTCTGGTATTTTTCTCAAATTCTATCCAAGTTGATCTTATGGGATCGGGGATTGTAGTGGACAAATGGACAGGACTGCAGTGCTGGTCCCGAATCGGTATCCTGAACAAGTTTCTGAAATCCTTGTTTGACCAGCTTATTGAAAAGAAGTTTGAGACCCCTGGGCTTGATATCTCTAAAGATCCGGTTCTAGAATGTGTCCTGGAGCTGATAGAAACCGACGGGCGTGGTCGCGTCGCATCTGCAGGGGCCACTTCCTAATCAGGCAATTGTGGGTCCCTGCCTCTCGTCAGCTTCACGCTGGGTGTGTCGCTCATGGTCGCAAACTGGCCACAGATCCGGCCGCAGATCCGGCTGCACCATGGCCGCGTATTGATCTTCCCGTATGTATGTATATAACCAGCATAACCAGCGACTACCTTCTCCCCCCCCCGCCCCTCACCGTTCCAATGTTGGTATCCTTGCTCTCTTTTGCAGTGGCCTTTGCACAAGCTGAAATTGGGTTAGTTGTTCGGTCTACAAATGCCGAAATTGATGAAAAGCCCGTACGTCTTTATGATGGTCAGCTCGCCATTGATGTTGGGCCTATCTTCCAGGGATACTTTGATACTAGAGAGCATTTGGTGGTTAGCGATCATTTGATTTCTCGCAACCATTCCGGTGCTGGCTTGGGTCTTACTGCGGTCCAGCAACTTGTAGTGGCACAGGAACCGGCCGACAACTTCTTTGCCCGTGGTGGCTGGCTTGAGCATGGAGACAGTGCGGTATTTTTTGCCGAGAAGGACCTTGACGGGTGGAAATTGTACACTAGTCCCGGTGACGCTGAGATGCGTGCTGTCCCGGCAATGCTTCAAGTGGCCGGTATTGCATACGAGAATCATGCGCCTACTTTGGGCCATTCCCACACTAGTGGTAACAAAATGCACAGCTATGGGGCAAAGTCCCTGCACAGCCATGATAATGGCCCAGGTCTGGAATTAGAGTTTGACGAGCTGGCTTATGACGAGGGTAGCCCTGAGAATTTGAGTGATGAAACAGCCAACTCCCAAGCCAATATTGAGCTTTATGACGAGCCTGTGAAAGAGCACGCCGGTGCTCATGGACCCAAGGTCGAGGCTACCACCAAGGTCGAGGCTACCACCCAGGTCGAGGCTACCGCCAAGGTCGAGGCTACCGCCAAGGTCGAGGCTAGTACCACTGAATCCGCCCTCAATACCACAGTTGCTCAAGCCAGCCAGCCCACTGCTCAAGTCGATGCACCTTTGAGTGTAGAAGTTCAAGTGACCACACCTCACCCGGTAGTGCCCATCGAACACTCCACACAGGTCCCCTCGCAGGTCCCCTCGCAGGTACCCTCGCAGGTCCCCTCGCAGCCATTTTCTAGCAGGACACCCCACTCGTCCACCTATATTGCACCCTCCATCCTACCCTCGAGTACCAGCCGTCGCGCCCCTATTACCCGGTATGCCACTGCTACTTTTTACCATACTATTTACGCTGCAATGCCGACAGTGACCGAGACAGTTTGGGCACCTCTATATGTACATAATTAGTTGAGCCATTGCGTTTCCTATTTTGTGTCTATAATTCTTGGGCTGATCTCAGTGCAGCAACATGCGGGTACCTGCATATGGGATGTGGAAGAGCTCACCGAGTTGAAATTTTGAGTTACAGAACAGTACCAGCAATAGCAATAGCACCATCGAGGCCGACCGTCAAAATGCGCATTTCCTGGCGTCCAGTGAACATACATAGACCCTATGACCCTAACCCATACGCACTACCCCCACCTCATGAGTAAACGGTGTTGACCCGGGTCTTTTTATGGCAGCCCGTCTACGTCAGCTTCAACAACACCTTAGCTACTCGACTCATTCAGTAATGGAATTCGTTAGTACCAAGAACGCACCCCCTCCTGCCGCCCCTTACTCCCAGGCCGTCAAAGCCAATGGGTTTCTTTACGTTAGTGGCCAGGTTCCCTTGACTCCTCAGGGCAAAATGGTCGAGGGAACTATCCAGGACCGTGCTCAGCAGTGCTTTGACAATCTCGATGCGATCCTCAAGGAGGCTGGCACTTCCCGCGATAAGATCGTCAAGCTCGGCGTCTTTGCCACTGAGATGAAGAACTTTGGACCTATCAATGAGATCTACGTCAAGTACTTTGGCGATCACCGTCCTGCTCGCACTTTTGTTGCTGCTAAAGAGCTTCCTCTCGGTGCCGACGTAGAGATTGAGGCCATTGCTTTGGTTTGATATTTGAATTGGCGAAATCGTTAACGTCTGATATATAGTGAATTTATTCAATTAGATCATTTAGTTACAAAATATGTCATTGCGGATCACAGTGGGGTACCCTGCTACCGACCACCACTACTCATGGTACACGAGTTAAGTACCAGTCACACTGTACAGCTGATACCCTCGCTGATAGAGACTCCATAGCATTCCAACTTGTATATATCTAGTAAATATAATACACATCAACAAATAATACCTACAGCTTCCTCAACCCTCCATTAGCTTGATCTTTTCCAGTTCATGCTCAATCAACCGCACAACACCCTCACCGTTAAAGCTGGCTTGGACTTCGGTAAGAACTTTGAGCATTCCTTCGCTTTGTACAATCTTGTTTAGAGTTATGCGCAGGCGAGGGGAAAACTCCACGTGCCAGCGGTGATTCCACGCATACAGTTTCACCAAAAGTTGCAGTGATTGTGACGTGTTGAGGATCTTCCCATCTACTGGTGCATAATAGTCGAGCATGTGAAGTGCTACTCGGTGACAGAACCGCATCTGCATGCTCTTGGTGAACGCAGCCATTGCATGCTCATCATAGTGCAGGCGCTGGGCCACACACCCGAGAATTTCCCATTCGGTAGCGGTTTTGGTGAAGCTCGTTTGGGCGCTCTCAAAGTGGACTGTTTCACGCTGCCAGTGAGAATGAGCGCGTGCGTCTTCCCAAAGAGTCATAAACAACATGTCTAGACGACGTTCACAAAGTCGCTTGGATTTGATACTTTTACTAGCAGACGATGCAGCAGTCTCGGGAGCCTTTTGTGTAGAGTTAGCCGGCTCTGTTGACTCGGACTGGCTCTCGGTGTCCTTGTCTTGGGTTTTCTCTACCTCTTTATTCTCGCCACCCTCGGTTTTCTCCTTATTCTCGCCACCCCTGGTACTCTCTACCTTCTCACCACGCTTGGTACTATCCACCTCCCTCCTGGATGCCTCGGTCTCCATCAGGAAAATATCGCCGCGAATTTGCATCAGTTGGGACCAGCCAATCTTTGAGAAAATACGGGCAACAAGGTCATAGGCCCACTTGGACCCGCCTCTCAGGGTACCACCGGTCAGCTTGAGCAAATTGGGGTCGACGCTATCGACTTCCGAGGTGTTGATATTCCAAATTTGCTCAATTACACCATCCTCTGGCAGCGGAGAGTGGATTTTACGCGGGGTTGCCATTTTGACCGTGTCCATTGGTGCTCTAGCAACCATTGGTCGCGAATTGAGGGCGAGCAGAGCATCAGAGTAGTTGCCCTGCTCAACATACACTTTTGCAAGCATCTCCCACGAGAAAAACTGGCCAGGCGACGCATGGGCAGCTCTCAGAGCACAGCTATGAGCCAGATCCCGGTCCCCCTTTTCCAGCACAAATCGAGATTCCTGCACCAGCATCTCGGCATTGCGAGGTGTGGTCTCTACGATTTCAACCATTCTACGCACTGCATCAATCTCACGGTTCGACAGCAGGTCGAGCTTTGGCAGCAGGCCCTGGGCTTCCGGCACAAGTGTGGCGATCCGCTCTATACACGCGCGCGCATCATCCCAGCGCTGTGTTATCTGAGCAGCCAGGAAAAATGCATCCACCATATAGTTGGCGGTTAGCGTGCTCAGCTGATACTTTGGGCTTGACCCCAACTGAGGTCCAAGCCCGAAAAGGGCTTCGAATGCCGACAAAAACTGCTTGAAATCCGCAATTGAAGTGAACGGATCGTCGCGGCGGCTGCACTCTACGAAAAACGCATCATCGTCGGTGTAAACAAGGCACCTGACCATGGCGCTCATGTAGGTTTCGAGCCAGCACCGTTCGCTCACGTCTTTGCTGATGATGGGCTGGGCGCTGGACGTACCGGCACTCACTGTATACTCTTCGACACCGCCAGGGATGGTAGCCTTGACTCTCACGTCCGTGTTGGAGAAAGCGTTCCAGGCGCAGTACGTGCCGTTGACCACTTTCCAGTGTCTAGTGCTACCGAACCACACCTGACCATCGCCGAGACTGAACGTCAGGGTGTTGAGATGAGCAGCGGCAGCAGCGCTACTTGAAATGTTAACGCCGCTGGTGCTGTGATAGGTGCTGGTCTCTGTGCTTTGGCGCAGTTTAGTGAGCTGGACCAGGTCCAGGGGACCCAAATCACGGAAACTAGGGATCGCAGCGGTGCGACTCTCAAGACACGCAAGTGCGTCGAATTCTACGGCTCTAAATTGTTAGTTTATCAGACCATTGGGTGCGAAAATCTACTTACTCTGGAATCACTCCTAGCATGACGTGGATGACTGTGTGGGGGGTGGTGAGTGGGGTGGGTAGGGAATGGCAGAGTATGGTGAAGTTGAAGCAAAGATGGATACAAGACTATAATATAAGACTTGAGGATATCTACTGCCAACTGTTTTACGCACGGCCAGGCTTTGTGTTTTGGTGATATTACTGGGTCATGTAGTTGACGGCAGAATTGATTAAATATGTAGATAGGGGCCTAAAGCATTAGAGAGGGACCTGGAACCATGATGATAGATCCCAGCCAGCTCAAACATATAGGTCTCAACAACCCCATGCTATACAGCCCGCTCATAAATACCGATCCGTGGCTCCACATTCACCAACTGGTACCAGAGATCCTTGAAAACGCTCGTTTTCCCACTCGAGACACTCTTCAAAACCTCCAAGACGCGCTGTTTATCCTTGAGAACCGCCAGCACGGCACGAGGGCGTAGTCCAGCAAACGCATCAATAGTGTGCAACAATTTCCAGTCTCCCGGCACAGATGTGCCTATATCGCCAATATAGTAGTCAAATTGGGGCCACATTTTCAAAAGTGCTGGCTCCTCGGTCTTATCATACTCAAATTGGTCAGAATACTGGAACCGCGTGATGCCGGTCATACAGCTTAGGACGTCGAGGTGGACACTGGTGTTGGGCCGCGCATGAGCATTGAACCACTGGATAGCGTATCCACCGGGGTAATTCTCGCTGCTCACGTGTAGCTTAACCAGTGATGCCACTGCAGACCCTGCTGCGAGTACCACCATCAACAGGTACACGAATTTGACCACCAGCGATTTGCGCGCTTGCGTATAATAGAGGTAATCGATACCTCTTGCTGCCAGGGCGGTGAAAACGGGAGCCACGTAAATGATGAATCGGAGCTCTTTGTGGGGCTGCAGGCTGTACACTAGCACGTACCCTACGCAAGCCTGAGCCAAGAACTGGAGGCTGCGCGGGGTCACCATCATCGCGTAAAGAGCCAGCAGCAGCGGGAGTGGAGTGCCACCCATCAAGTTGGGCAAATGGGTACTCAAGTACGCGAGAACGGGTTCAGTGCCCCATTCGCTTGACTTGCCCTGAACAACATTGAAAATGACGCCGTTGATTTCGGGTACCATTGGGAATTCACGCCAGTATATGCTATCGATCAGCAGCGAGCTACCAAGCCCTAGTGCTGCACCCTGGGCACCCCAGACAATCACCTTGATAAGGGAGCACTTTTGACCATACCAGAGGGCTAGAGCCAGTGTTGCGCACAAGATAACAAGCTCCGACCGGAAAACAATGGCTGCAAAGGCCAATAGTCGAAGGCCTTCGAGATAGTGCGCTTTTAAAACGTGTCTGTAGCTGATGAGCACCAAGGGTAGCGCGAACATGTTGGGCAGAGGCCGCGAGAGGTAAAACAGAACATGAAACTGTCCCAAAACAAGCAGAAGGAACCAGTTGCCAATCTGTCTGCCGCGTTTAGTGCCGTAAACATCAGAAACAGCGCGCTTAAACGAGACGAGGGCTGCGTAGTTGATCAGTGCCAAAAAGCCACGAGCAAGGCTCTGCATTGTGGATTTGTCCATTTGAGGGACCACCAAGCGCACTAGCTTGCACAAGGTGGCGATAACCCATGCACCGGCAAAGGTTCGAGGGACCACACCGGGGAAAAGCAGGTGGTCGAAATCATCCGTCCCGTCGTTATAAATGAGATCATGGATCGCTTGAATATTAAATGATTCTTCTACTTTAGTAAATGGGGCAGCGCTTTGATAGTAGGCTACAAATAGTAGCAGTACATTCTCCAAAGGCTGCATGAGGGAGGCGAGGGTAGGGAGGGTAGGGAGGGTAGGGAGGAGAGACGAGGGAGAGACGAGGGAGAGACGAGGGAGAGACGAGGAAGAGACGAGGAAGAGACGAGAGAGAGACGATGGGGGGAGACGAGGGGAGAAAGTAGGGAAATGAGCAATCCCTATCAGATCATTTAGATCAGACAGATTCAGATCAAGCTAGACGCCTCAATGGTGCCCAACTCTGCAAGTGAGATACAGCTACAGGCTATGGAACTAAATTTGATGTGGAGTTTGTGGGGTTATCGTGGGCTACGTGTCGAGGCTACCACATAGCTACCTGCCGCTACCACCTACAACTCCTCCAAATGGACGGGGTCTTCAAAATCAACGACCTTATCAACAATATCTTCCTTGAGATTATCAGGGCCTTCCTCGAGAATGCCGCTCTTTGCAATGGTAATAGACTTCTTGGGCCGATCGCGGCGGTCCGTCGCTGTGCCCTCGATCTTATCGATGATGTCCATACCCTCGACAACCTCACCAAACACAACGTGACGGCCGTCCAACCAGCTGGTGACGACGGTGGTGATGAAAAACTGGGAGCCGTTGGTGTCCTTGCCTGCATTGGCCATGCTCAAGAGACCAGGGCGAGTGTGCTTGAGGCTAAAGTTCTCGTCCTGGAACTTATCGCCCCAGATGGATTTGCCGCCGGTACCGTCGCCGCGGGTGAAATCGCCGCCCTGGATCATAAACTGCTTGATGACACGGTGGAATGAGGACCCTTCATAGCCAAACCCATGCTCTCCGGAACACAATTCACGGAAGTTTTGGGCGGTCTTGGGGACTTCCTCGCCATAGAGACCCATCACAACGCGGCCAAGGGACTTTCCATCCTGTTCGATATCGAAATAAACTTTGTCGGTGATTGTTTGTGCCAGCGCAGCGCAGAAAAGCCAAAAGTTAACCAGCATGTGTGTAGGAAGTGAGGAAGGGGGAGGGTGCTGACAGGTAGGGTGGGTTAAAGGGGTCTCTAGATTAGCTGCGGCAAAGGGGTGTGCTGAACGTGCAAAGCAGCCCAACTGCGCATACCCACCTTTATATATATAATTATATTACAAAATATGTTATAATTTAATAAGATGAGAGCACTATGCTATGTCCACTCATCTATAGTCTAAAAATGGAGATCTAGCCTCGTGTACGTACTAGGCCGCATGCTACTATACTATACATAAACTATTTGCTACTTGTAGCCTCGCTGCCCTTGGGCCTAGCCTTGCTGGGTCCAGCCAGAGTCGTAATCTAGGGGTGGGCTCGCGAGTGGCAAGTGGTATGTACAACATGGTACATGTACACTATTGTCTCATCCAATCTCATATCTCAGTCCTTGAATGCCTGAACCAGCTGAAACCCTCTCACCATCCACCCATGCACTATTCACCCGCGCAGACTCGTATGCGCCCATTTGGTCTACTGTAGCCTACCACGTCAGGACGCCCGACGATCTCTTAAACATAGCTCTCGTTTCCAAAGCTTTTCATAAAGTATTCACCAGCGACCATGTATGGCGATACTACAATGTGCACAGTCTAGAGAGCGGGATACTGACACGATTGAGCCGCGATCTACGTAACCGCCGATTATTCAAGGACCCAGAGCAGCAAGACAACTGGGACGCTGAAAATGAGCCTACTTTTGTGCTCGTGGCAGCTCTCAAGGATGGTGCATTCCCCGAGATGGTTCCTGGATCTAAGCTCTGGTGGTGCTTTCTCCACGTTGCGCGGCCATGGCACATAAATCTTCCCACCAGTCGCACCCACGCACTTGAATTAATGGAATGGTATCCAGATGCACGTATTGGCAGTTTGCATGTGCCCCACCGAGATCGGGAGTTTCTCGTCAAGCTATTCCGGCATAAACACCTCTCGATGCGTCCATCCACCGAGCAAACGGTGGCACCCGCTTTGGAAATGTTTAGGGACGATACGGAGCTTATGGTTCTCGTGGTGAGCAGGTACCCCATACTAGCCCGGTACGCGGCGCCTGAGTTTTACCGTACTAGTGAATACGCGAGTATGGCCGTCAAACAGGCACTGCTACTTAAATGGGCACCCATACAGCTCAGGGACGATTTCGAGTATCTATTGACAGTGTGCAATGGTCGCGAGATCAGGTACCCAACGAGAGAATATGGACCACTATCTCTCGACGATAATGATCCGGCGGAGCTACAGCGAAAACACACATATTATGCCATCATGTACGCGTCGCCGAGAATCCAGAGCGATCCTGACCTGCTAGAGCGGCTACTGGATACATCACCAAAACATAACCTGGGGCGGCTCGCTGCAGAGATAGACCGCAAACTGGCTGTTAAGTTGTGGTGCAACCAAATGGAGAAACGGGGCAGCACTCCTATATACATGGAGACTACATATTTTGAATCAGAAATGAGAGAACTCGTCCATACGCTCCCACTAGTTTACAAGTATGCACCGGCACGCTTGCAAAATGATAAAGAGTTTCTGCATAGTGCCATAAGAGGTGATATCCTTTTGCTATGCTATGCGCCTGACCATTTACTAGCCTGCGAGGAGATTGGTCAGGCGGCGAATATACAGAACCCAAAGCTAGCTGACTATATTTCAGGATTTGGGCGTGAGTGCTAGTTTAAGTTAGAGTCCATGCAGTATATGTACGCCGCTTGTGCTGAGTATAGCCAAAGTTGACAGAGTATATCGGCTCACTGCTGAAGCCTTGCATATAGCCTGCATAATATGCAAGTGGATACATCACAGGCAGATAGCCTCAGGTGGAGGTGCGCACTATTGTACGCACTATTCTGGAGCCCTTAGTTTGAGGTCCCACGATAAACCGCACTCAATTTACGTTTCGGCACCCTGTTCACACAGCACCCTACTACTGGCTTACTCTAATCTTTGTCATCCTCGCTTACCTCACCTAGCGCCACCCTCTCTCCCTCTTTACAATGTCGGAAACACCAAGAGATGTCAAGATTCTGCACTTGATCTTGGCGTCTATGGGAGTCTCGTCCTACCAAGAACAGGTCCCGCTTCAGCTGATGGACTTTGCACACCGGTACACCACTCAAGTGCTCGGTGATGCGCTTATATATAGTGACTATGCTCATAGCTCTGGTGGTCAACAACCCGCCGGCGTGGGCGCGGCATCCTCACCGCTGAGTGTTGAAGATGTTCGTCTCGCCGTATCTGCGCGCGTGAATTACCAATTCAAGCCCGCGGCCCCCAAGGAGATGCTCTTGGAGCTGGCCCAGGAACGCAATAAACGGCCCCTGCCCGCGGTTCCTCAGGGGTATGGCCTCAGGCTCCCACCAGAGAAGTACTGTTTGACCGGGTCTGAACGGTTCCTCGACGAGGATGAAGACTTTGTAATGACTGGAGTGGTCCAAGAGGACCCCCAGGACCAGGCCCCCGAGGACGAACCTGTCAAGCAGGAGGACGAAATGCAAGACGAGTGATATTTATAGATTGTAGAATGATGTAGGGGTGGGACTAGTGCGTTCGAGGACCGGGCAGTCAGGTGTCGCGCAGTGAGGACCGGGCAGGGCCAGGCAGTCAGGTGTCGCGCAGTGAGGACCGGGCAGGGCCAGGCAGTCGAGATGTCAGGCAGTCTGAGATCAGCAATCGTCTGGCCATTGAGGACTTGGGTATATCAGGCCCCAACAGTTGCGCATACGCAATTCGGCACTTACTACCCATTGTCACTAATTAGCGCATACCTTGACCATTGTGTATTGTAAATTCAGTACTCGGCGTCTCCAAGTATCCAACAATGTAGCGCCAACTCAATTTCATAAATCTACATTTGCCCCATGCAAAAAGCTTCCATCCGCCTCGTTTCGCCACTGGTTGCCTTGCCACCGCGAAATTTTTGCATGAAATGATGCATATCGTGCATAAAAACTAAAAAAGATTATCTAAATTTTTTCTCTACAATGGCATCCAAGTCAAAAGTTTCTTCAAAGGATTCAAAGTCCAGCAAACCCGTAAAGGTTTCCAAGTCTAAGGTTGCCAAAGACTCCAAAAAGGCCGAGAAGGTCAGCAAGTCCTCTAAAAAGTCCAAAAAGGACGAGTCTGAGTCCGAGTCCAGCGACTCTAGCGATTCTGAGGATGAGAAGAAGGCCGCCAGCTCTAGCTCTAGCTCTAGCTCCAGCTCTAGCAGCTCTGATTCCAGTTCTGATTCCAGTTCTGATTCCAGTTCTGATTCCAGCTCGAGCAGCTCCGACTCTGACTCCGACTCTGAGGAAGAGAAGCCTGAACCCAAGAAATCCAAAAAGGAGGTAAAGGAGACCAAGAAGGAAGAGTCCAGTGACTCTGATTCCAGCTCCAGCTCCAGCTCCAGCTCTTCCAGCTCTGACTCTGATTCTTCTGATAGCGACAGCGAGTCTGAGAAGCCCAAGAAGGCTGCTGCTGCCGCCGCCGCCAGCCCCTCCAGCTCCAGCTCCAGCTCCAGCTCTTCTGACTCTGAGGAGGCTGCCGAGGAGGAGCCCAAGAAGAAGCGCTCCCTCGAGGTCTCTGAGGAGCAGCCCGCCAAGAAAGCCAAAAGCGAGCCCACTACTCTTTTCGTTGGCCGTCTCTCTTGGAACATCGATGACGACTGGCTGCTCCAGGAGTTCCAAAAGGCTACCACTGGTGCCCTCTCTGCCCGTGTGATCACTGAGCGTGAGAGTGGTCGCTCCAAGGGGTACGGTTATGTCGATTTCGACAGCGAGGAGAATGCCCAGGAAGCTATCAACAAGATGCAGGACGCTGAAATCGACGGCCGCCCCATCAACTGCGACATCTCCAACCAAAAGCCCAAGGACAAGGTCAACGCCCGTGCCCAACAGTACGGTGATAACCTCAGTAGCCCCTCCGACACCCTCTTTGTTGGTAACTTGAGCTTCCAGACTGACCGCGACAGCCTTTACTCTGCTTTTGCCGAGCACGGTAATGTGCTTACCTGCCGTATCCCCACTCACCCCGAGAGTGAGCAGCCCAAGGGGTTTGCTTATGTCCAGTTTGGTAGTGTTGACGATGCCAAGGCCGCTCTCGAAGCCATGACCGGTGCCGAGCTCGGTGGCCGTCCCCTCCGTCTTGACTATAGCGTCCCTCGCGATAACAGCATGGGCGGTAGCGGTGGTCGCCAGAGCTTTGGCGGTGGCCGTGGCGGTGGCCGTGGCGGTCGCGGTGGTGCCCCCCGTGGTGGCAGCCGTGGCCGTGGTGGGTTCAGTGCCACCGGCGCTAACCGTGGCTCCCCTGCTCCCCGTCCCGGTCGCCCTAGCTTTGACAACAAGCCCCAGGGTAAAAAGATTGTTTTTGACTAAATAGCATACTAGCATCTGTATTAATAACTATAAGACTATTCCTCTAGTCTGTTCCTCTAGACTGTTCCTCTAGACTGTTCCACTAGACTGTTCCTCTAGACTGTTCCTCTAGACTGTTCCTCTAGACTGTTCCTCTAGACTATTCTGTTATGACGGACGCCTGTCGATCCTAATTAATGAGCCGTAGCTCCATAAATATCTAAATATGTACAGTTATGCCCTTGTATTAGTGTATGCATCATGCTGGTCGTGAGTTTGGCTGGCATTGGGAGCGTTTGCCCACCCGCCTGCATGCCTAAAACCTGACCACTCGTACCATCACATCTCCCAAACGAGCAATCTCCTGGATAACCGCTTCCTTGTTGAGCACCACCTCGTCACTATTCTCGACCGGTTTCACGCTATAGGGGAGGTTCACGCGGAACTTTTGAGGTTGCTGAGCCTCCTGGTTCCAAATACCAGTAATCACCTGGTGCTTGGCGCTCTTGTCATTGTAGGCACCGCTATAAAAGAGAACTAGCGAGTCCTTGTACGCAGCAGCCACATCACGGAAAAACTCCTGGCCAATATTCGCGTTTGCCTTGATAACTGAGCTTAAAGAGGTACTCGTGAGGTTCTTGTACTTTGACTTTTGCTGTACACTGGGGTTCTCCAGCTTGATCTCTACCTGAAAATCCTGAAGTGCTGGGTGGAACATGGCTTCAACGTTGCCCGATTCCACCATTTTAAGGGATTGGCGTGCCAGGGCTGTTGTGCGAGAGGCAATCATGATGCCTACCCGTGAGCGCGGCAACGCCTGGGTCCATAGGATCCCCGTGGGGTCGACGCGCGTGGCAATAAAGTATGGGCTCAGGGTCAGAGCCGGGTCGCTCTTTTTGCGGTTAATGTTGAAGTTCGCCATCAGCTGGGCGTGGACCGTGGGGTCCATTTGGCAGCCCTGCACCAGCTCGTCTCGTGACCGATCGGCATCGTAGATGATGGGCTGTTCTTTCCAGTTCCAGGTGGCGAGGAAGTCGAGAATGCGGTAAAATGCAGAAGAAACACTCGAGGGCGCAACGTATGGGCTCGAGTCAATAAATGGGTGCAGCGCCAGCAGCTCCACGGTCTCCTCATTGACGTGCGACGCAAGCAAATGTTTGCGAAACCAAATCTTGAGCATTCGGCAGGTCGGCGAGTAAAACGGGAACTTGAGCGCCATCCCGCTGATGAACCGGTGGTGATCGGCCGCTGCGGGTCCTACGCGTTTGAGCTTGAGCAGCATCCCTTCGCCACCCTTTTCAGCAACCGCCCGCGAATAGACCACGTCATCGCGTTCAGTAGCGATCCTGAATTTGAACGCAAACCCCTGAGACTGAACCACCAGGAACCCCATCTCGATCTCACCAGCAACCAGACTGGGCTCTACCCCGACCACTGCTTCGAGCTTTTGCTTGTGTTTGCTTTGCTGTTGGTGCTGCTGTTTGCGCAACGCCTCGGCGATCTTGATCAAAAACGCAATCTTGGTTTTCTCAATGGCCTCGGCGTCATCGGGCCAGCGTCCACTGCTCTCCATTTGAATGATTGCTTCTGCCAGGTTATCCTCGCACGAATCGTCATTGGCCAGCGGCTCAATAATAGACGTGTAGCGCAGCGAAGACGATATCCCGTACACCGAGGAGATCCGCAGCGGGATCTCCAGACCCATCATGGTTTGCGCCAGGTCGTTGAATGCATTAATCTTTGTCTGCCAGAGCGCCAACGATGTGCGGCGGCTCTGTTCATGTTCATGGACTTGTTTTTGGAACGGCAGCAAGGTGTCGACGCATGAGGGCGCCTCGATACTTGCTTCGAAATGCTTGATGGCGACATATTCGGCGATATCGTAGACGATGGATTTGGAGCCGCTGGGTTTCCACACCACTGCCTCGAGGATCTTGCCGTCTTGGAACCGCCTGAGAGACGATTTGCCGCCCCAGAATTCCTTGAAATGTTTTTGGCCGGGCTCATTAGGCCCAGGCCCATAGGTTACTCGTTTCTCGCTTTCCGAGTCGAGAATCACCCCCACATCAATGCTGAAATCAAATGTGGCTGGAGGGTTGGACGAAAGAGACCAGCTCGACTCGTGGTCCGTTGTGAATACAAACCCCTTGACGCGGGTCCCGCAGGCGTACCCGAGAGTTTTGTTTAGGCGGTCCGTGATGTAGTTAAAGTAGGATCCATTGACCACATTGTAGTCGGTGTTGGGCAGCTGTAATGAGAAATGAAGATCGTATTTCAAGTTATAATTGTTGATATTTTTCAAGAACAGATCAGAAAAACGGTCGACCGCCACGTCCTGGAGTAATTCCACCGTGACACGCGCCTCATGACGCAATGACCGCAGCGACCATTCTGGCAACGCCTCGAGAACATTAAGGCCCGTTTCGGCTAGTAAAAGGGTAGAGGTGCCCGACATGGCCGGTTTAGTGGGCTCGCCGCCGCCGCCTGCTGCGCCGCCTGCTGCGCCGCCGCTGCTGCTGCTGCCGCTGCTGAACTGCAAATCAATATCATTGGCTGCCAAAAACAGGATAGTGGCCTTGAATAGCTGATACGAAGAGTAGCCGGCGAGCAGCACGCGTTTCCCTGGTATAGGACCCCCATTGAGGAGCGCAGCCATCAGCAGTGCGAAATGCAGGTGGGAAAACTGGAGGCCGCGCTGCCTGAGCCAGAGCCGCCCCAATTTGCAGGCACTGGTGAACTCGGCGCACTGCGCAGCGGCGTTGTGTAAATATGCGAGAATAGGCTGGTAGCTGAGGTCGCACAGGATAGCAAAATTGTACATTGGGGTGGGTCCTTCAACGTCACGTACCGCGTTACGATCCTGCTGGAGTTTACGGGCCTGGAAAACGTTTGGTTCGAGGCCCAAGTGGATGTTGATATGGTAGTACCGCGCGAGCTTTTGGTTAAGAGGTTCCAACACAAGCATGGGGCGGAGGGGGTCGCCATTGAAGAAATCGTAACGGACCTTGACATTTGAGCTCGAGTTGGCCACTGCATTGGCGATACCGGCCAAGTAAAATGCACGCTTGTGGAAATAGCGGTAATTAAGATAGTCCTTGTGCTCGAAAATTCCTTTGGGGATTACAACCACCAGGTCGATCCCTGCGCCTTCCGGCTGCTTTACAGTTGTTTTTAGCGAGTAAGAACCCACAACGTTAACGTCTTGAGGTGCCTCGAACCTGAATTTCAGGAACATGTCGTCGGTATCTAGGTCACAGCAAAACGGGATCTTGTTGGGGAAAGCCTCTGTGACATTAGCTGTAGTGTATTGTGTCGAGGAGCCCTCGGCCCCCAGTATAACGTCTCTCAAAGAGTAGAGGAGTTTGTTTGCGAGGGCGAGGTATTTCTCAGGAACGGCGATTTCCTCGAGCAGCGCATCGATCTGGAGCTTGAAAATATTAGATTTGAACAGTTCGCTTGTTTCGCGGGCGATTCGTACATTCTCGGCGACGATTTTGGGTTTTTTTGTGGGGGGTGCCTGGGGTTGGCTAGGGACCTCTGGTTCGCCCTCGGACTCAAATTCCGACTCTGAGGACGGATTATCGCTCATGGAGTCTTTATCTGAGGACCCCTCTGAGAGATCAGCAAAACTAAGGGGTTTTTCATTTCCCGAGCTGCTTGATTTCCTGCTCATTTTTTTTTTCTTTTCAAACTTTGGTTTGTCAGGGGAGTAGCTGGTGTGGTGGCGGTGGCGGTGGTGGGGTGGTGGGAGTGGAAGGGGGTGGGAGTGGTGGGGGTGGAGGGGGGGGGGAGGGGAGTGGG
>JAKTWO010000040.1:0-78486 GCA_030582055.1 Wickerhamiella lipophila | reverse complement strand
GTGTTGTGGATTTCAGCGAGTGCCCGCTTTTTATTATGGACGAGGCTGATAAGTTGCTGAGCAGAGATTTCACTCCCGAATTCAACGCGACCACGTCAATGAACACGTTCCTGCTTTTAACGCTAGTAGCGCGCGCGTTTGCGTTGCATTTTTACATCAACGAGGGCGATGATCCCTACTGCTTCAACCTCGAGCTCGGAAAAGAAGCCATGCTGGCGGAGACTCACTCGGCATGGGAGTATGAGTCGCAAAGCGGAAAATGGGTCCGCGATAATAGCTTGCAGATTGAGGTCACCATTGATGAGCTTTTTGACAACAGCCACCGCGTTTACTCCCACAAGCAGACCCCCTTTGGCAAGTTCCAGTTTGTCGCCCAGGACGGCGGCGAGCACCGCATCTGCTACCGCCCCCTGGCAGACGGGTGGTTCCACAAGAACCGCGTCAAGATCGAGCTCGACTTTATTCTCGGCACCGGCGACCTCCTGGACCCCGCTGCCAAGAAGGCCATTGGAGGTGTCAGCGACCGGGTCTCTGAGATCAACCGTAAACTCATCACCTTGCGCCGTGAGCAGATGCTTATGCGCGAGCGCGAGGCCGCTTTCCGTGACCAGTCGGAAACCACAAACGCAAAGGTTTCTCGCTTGACGCTCTTCCAGATTGTAGTTTTGGTTGCTACCTGTGCATGGCAAGTCCACCACTTGCGTGGCTTTTTCACCAAACAAAAACTCGTTTAAATGCTTTGTTTATATTAATACATTTAGATTAGATGGAGGGATGAGATAGAGGGATGAGATAGAGGGATGAGATGGAGGGATGAGATGGAGGGATGAGACAGAGGGATGAGATATGTAGTCCTGCCTGGGTACCCGCCAGATTAGCATCAATCTGTAGACTCTGTATTTTGGACATGAATTACCGGGTTTGGCCGTATTCCAGGATCATGTATTTTCAGCACGCTTTTCAGAATATAATTTTTTCAAACATTATTTTTATTGTTTTATTGGCACAGTCAAGCCATCACCTCTTGAGCCATGACAACGCCGCTCGAACCACAAGAGTACTCTCAGTATGGAAGACAAATGATTGTGCCGCAAATAGGTCTCGAGGGCCAGCTCCGGCTCAAGAACGCGGCTGTCCTCGTGGTAGGAGCCGGAGGGCTGGGATCGCCGGCATTGGCATACCTAGGAGGTGCTGGCATCGGTTTAATCGGCATTGTCGATGGCGATACCGTCGAGCAATCAAACCTCCATCGCCAGATTATCCATTCTCGCGCAAGACTGGGAATGCCTAAATGTAAAAGTGCGGCTGCCTATCTGCGAGATCTCAACCCCAATGTCGAGACCAGGGTGTACGAAACCCTTCTCACTGCTCAAAACGCAATCGGGATCGCCAAAGAGTACGACGTCATTCTAGATTGCACCGATTCCCCCATGTCACGATACCTCGTCAATGATACCGCTGTAGTGCTCGGCAAACCGCTCGTATCGGCAAGTGCGCTCAAAACAGAAGGCCAACTCGCTGTTTATCACTACCAAAACGGCCCCTGCTATAGATGTGTATTCCCTATACCCCCTCCTGCTAGTAGTGTTGGAGCCTGCAGTGATGCCGGGATCATTGGCCCTGTGGTGGGCCTTATGGGTGTAATGCAAGCGATTGAAGCAATCAAGATTATCGCATGCCCTGATATCGAGTTTACCCCATCCTTGATTATTTTTGGGGCCCTGAGTTTCCCCCCCTTTAGGTGCATGAAAATCAGAGGCCGTCAAGCAAAGTGTGCAGTATGTGGTGATAACCCGACAATAAACCAATCAAACCTGAAACAACAGGACTATGCAGACTTTTGTGGAATCGCAGAGTACCATAAATTGGCCCCTCACCAGAGACTCAAGCACACCCAAGTGGGCGATGATCAAACCATACTGGATATACGCCCAGCCGTTCAATTCAACATTACAAGTGTTCCTGGATCCATCAATGTACCGTTCGTGGAATTGAAAAGGGGTGCTGATGTTCCTGACGGCCCTCTAGTGGTGGTGTGCAGGATGGGGAACGATTCACAAGAAGCTGTCAAGATCCTCACAGAGCGAGGGATCCAAGCTAAAGACGTTCAGGGAGGACTTTCATCATGGGGGCCCGCAATAGGACTACCAGAGTATTAGAGTGTATAAAAATAACAGAAAAAGAAAACAACAACAAAAGAAAACAAAAAAATTTGACGCGTATATATAGTTTGCATAAAACAAGCGATAAACCGCGAAATCGCGTAGTTTACACCTACCTACCCAAATTTCCACTCAAAGGACCTCACCTCCCCACACCAACTAGGCGAAAATGAGCTCGATAGTTCTAGCCAAACAGTTGCAGAAGCAGGGCAAGCATGAGGAGGCAGTGGCACTTATTGACAACGAGATCAATGAGCAGGCACTCAAGGAGCACCTCAAGCTGAGGGGGGCCGGTAAATTCGAGCTACTGGAAAGCAGAGCTTATTCACTGGAGAAACTGCGGAAATGGAACTCTGCAAAGGACGATGCCAACGAAATGATTAGCCTAAGCCCAAGAGATCCACGCGGGTTCCTTCGAAAGGGCCACATCTACTATGAGAACGGGCATTATGGGAAAGCGCTACAGGCGTATAGGCAGGCGGTGAGAATTGTTGACAAGACAAGTAAACTACATGCGAAATTGGTGCTACAGGTTGAAAAAATGAAAAAAATGGCCACAACAAAGTACGTGGACCCTGTGGCGCGCCTTCCGGCGGAGCTCCTAATATCCATCTTTAGGCAATCGCTCAATGGGTCCATGGACATTGTGAGGCTAATGCTTGTATCAAAGCGCTGGTGCAAATACTTTGAATCGGAGCCCGTGTACTGGTCTCAGTTATCTTTTACTAGCGACAGATCAATACCGCACCAGACTCTTGATAGGTACATGAGCAAAAGTGGAGGGCGCTTGCTTCACCTGAGAGTGGGCTGCTTGATCAAGAAGTCCAATGCCATACCAAGGATGCTCAAAAAACACGCAAACCTTGCCACTTTGGTACTCGACTGCGACTCGGTCGTGCTCGATGACCTGGTAGCAGAGGGGGTCGTGCAGTTTCCCTACTTGGGCACTCTCAAGATTGGATGCAGGGATCTGGGGAAAATGCTCTCCTGGTCACTGGAGAACCTGACAAGCCTCGAGTCGCTCGAGCTGTTCCAAGTTGCCGCCCATACATCGGTAACGCGGGAGTGCAAGAATATCAGGGCACCCCTAAAGCATCTGTCATTAAAGGGCCACTCCAATATCGCCCAGTCAATTACTAAAGATCTATGCATAGGTCTATTGTGCCTGAACCTGGAATCATTAAGTTTGCACCGCGTCTTGCCCGAGATAGCCGGTGTGATACCGTTTATAAAGTCCCCGCAATTGACCAAGTTTGAGTTTACTTCGTGCAGTGGAAAACCTAGTGGCTCACCCTTTCAAGGGGTAATCACTACTCCTGTGCGCCATCTCACTCTGAATAGGGTAGAGCTCTCTTCAGGAGATCAGCCACCTCTACCTTTAGAGTACCTTGAAGCCAAATGGACAGTGTTTCCGCCTGATTGGGGTATATCGACATTGATCCAGTACTTTCAGTGCTCTCAAACATTAGAGAACCTGATATTGGAGCGCAGCAGTATCCGGTTCGGAAGAACCCCCGAGGAAGAAACGGTGTACCCCAAGCTCAAGAACCTGTATCTTGTGGCAATGCCTATTCCGGTAACGACCCAGCTCATTGAATGGATCTGCAGGTGCATGCCTCGTCTTCAATTTGCAAACTTCAACGAGACACCTATCGATGGGAGATGCATAGTAAAACTGGTTAGACATGGCGTCAAGCAAATTCGGTGTAGGAATGCCGGTTCAATCGACCCAGAAACTTTGACATGGGCTCGCGATAATGGTAGTAGGCTTATTCTAGGCTGAGACTGATCTCGGGCCCGTCGAGTCGTCCAGCATTTCCCGCCATCCCACTGTTAGCTCTGCTATCACATATCCCATACTATAACTATCGCTATTCTTGAGTATTTACATAAATTTATCCCAGAAACACTGCGCAAGAGTCTTCGACATTACCTTGTTCAGCCAGGGCCTAGTAGTACCCAGGGCCTAGTACCCAGGGCCTAGTACCCAGGGCCTAGTACCCCATTAGTACCCCACCACCACATCCACTTGAACCAGATAATGGTAGATACTTGCCGTATTTGTCGGGGAGATGAGACCGATGGGGAGCTTGTGCGCCCCTGCAAGTGCTCTGGGTCCATTCAATTTGTGCACGAGGACTGTTTATCCGATTGGCTGGGTCACAGGTATGGGCAAAACGGAACAGGCACTGAGCGGGCCTGCGAGCTGTGCAGCCATGTTTACCAGTTTGAACCTGTGTATAGCGACGACTTTGACCCGAAAAGCGCAAACCTGAAGGTCTATGCATACCGCCTGTGGCGGGTCTCCACGCGCTCCCGCGGCCGCTCTCATCTGGTGGTCAGAGGTCTCGTGGCGGTGTTTATCGCCAGTATAAGTGCGTGCAGCACGTACTCATATGTCACAAAAGTATCAGAAACGTGGGGCGCGTTTGTGACGCATCCATTCAAGGACCTCTTCCTCAAACGAGCACTGGGGCCAGTGCTGCCAGAGTCGCGGCCATTCACCAGTTGGCTCGACTTTGGTTTCAAGAACCCGATCGTCGGCATAGTCTGGGGCTCTTTTGTTAACGGGTTCGCCTTGCTGATTGTGACCATGTTCTTTGGCCTCACCACCTGGATGGTCGCCATTTGGACGCTTCATGATCCGGTGCTTGCGCTCGAGTGCGAGGAGATTATGAACAATAGATCTGAGCTCAATAGCGAGCAAGAGCTGCGGCAAGACCTCGAATACGTCAAGCATCTGATCCGAGATAACCGCGTAAATGCTCAGGCCCGTGCCCATTTACTGGCTCGTCTCGATAATGAATTCGTCGAGGACCCCGCTTGGATGCCCGAGCAGGAGCGCGAGACCCTCGAGCAGCGTCACCAGGCTGAGGTCCAGCGCGAGGAGCTGGCGCTCGAAGAAGATGATGGCTTTTGGGGACTCGCAGACGATTTACTGGGGGGACCCCTCGTGACGCGCATTATTGGAATCATTATGGCCATAACATTCCTGAATATTACTCTAATTGGTGTATTTTATGGCTTACCCTTCACCCTTGGCCGGTCCCTCGTGGAAAGCATCCGTGCTACTTTGGAGGTACTATTATCTCAAAGCCCCAATCGCGTGAAAATACCGCAGCTGCCCGATTCCCTAGAGGCAAAGCTGTTTACATATTGGATCGGCGTTTATTTCTTGCTGGTGGCGTTCAAGTCCCCTTATACTTTGCTCTACCGTTTCCTCATCACCTCTGAACGGGGCCGCGCTTCAATTTGTACCGCAAAACAAATAGCTGCAATTGAAAAAGTATGGGCGTTTGTCACCATTGAGGCAGCGCTGTTTCCGCTTTTTTGTGGGGGGTTGCTGCACATTGCATTCCTCCCCGTAATGGCAGATACCACTTTGAGTGGTGCTCTGACTGATATTTGGAACAACCCTCGCATGTACCTCTTTGCCCAATGGCTAATTGGATTCTCCTACATGTATACGTTATGTGACTTTTTCAAGGGGTGCCGCTCTTTCCTCAGGCCAGGCGTTTTGTACTTTGTGCAGGACCCAAGCGATCCCCGCAATGAGCCAATTCGCAATTTCTTATCGCATTCAGTGTCAAGCCATCTGCGCAAAATCGGGTTTTCCGGCCTGATCTACACCGGTCTCATTTTGGGCGGCGTTGGCAGTGTCACATCTATGTTTAGACTTTTGGGTATCGTGCCAGTCCTGATTGCTCCAATCGATCTCAAGACCTCTCCCGGCTGGTCCGTTTTGCGATATGCAGTGATCTTGTTGGCGTTCCGGCCATTGGTGAAACTGTTTAAAGAGGCAAGAGAAGCCGAACAGGCGGAAGGAACCGCTGTCAATGTCCATTCTCGTTTCTTCAAGCACGAGTTTGAAAGAGCTGCCCGTGTGCTTGATCTCGAGTCCTTTTTATTTGATCGTGAGATAAAGGGCCAACGCGGCACTGGTAATTATGTGAGAGCACCCATCAAAGATAATGTTGTATACCCGAGAGGTACGGTTTTGTTTATGCCCTGCACCGAATCGGGGCAACTTTTAAAGCCTGCTCCGCCCAAAGTCCGTGAAATGAACAGGTTCAAGGTAGTCTGGAGACCCCAAAATTTCCAGGTCAGGGTCGCGGCTTTAGTGCTCTGGATCTGGGCTAAAGCCGTCGCCGTTAGTACCGCATGGGTTTTGATGCCATTGCTGGTGGGGAGAGGGTTCGAGTACATTTGCGTGACCAGCCAGCCAACCCTAAGTGACCTTGTGCATTACATTGTGGGGCTGTTTTTCGTGTGCGTGTTTTTGTTTATTGACGTGACTGAGCTGGTGAGTCGTCTCGACCTGCGCATGTTTCCAAGAATAGTGCTGTCGAGTATCTTCCGGTTTAATGCTCTAGAGGTAGTAGCCCGACTGTTTGCGCCACAGATGAATGGACTCGCCCAACCGAGCGAAAACAAACTGGTCGACTATGGTCTTTATGCATACCTCGAGTTGGTGTTTGGAGAACAACAAGACGACGAGAACCTCTTTGTGGGATGCTCGTTGGCTTTTTTGGCCGCTATACTGCCAGATTATTTGGCACTCATTATTTCAGGTGGCTACTTGATCAACCAGTACGTTCACAAACACCAGACACAGATTGAAAATTGGAAAGACAGTGCAGTAAAGGATTACTATCTAGTCCGAGAAGAACTATTGAATTATTCAGAGTGATAAAAATTGCTCCCCCCCCCCTCGTCCACATTCAAGTGGATACCCAAATATGAAACGTAGCTAAAACTTATGCTATACACTATCAACCGCTTAATAAATATTTTCTGTTTTGTAATATGATTTTGAAACCGGCTGCAGAGGCAAGCCTCAAAGCCGCACAGGGGATAGTATGTCTTGGTAGCCTAGATTTGGGAACCAAACCAAAAGATTAGCTAAAACTCTGGGGGCTGAATCTAGCAGTACCTAGGATATGAGATGAGAAGTTGAACCTGGGCCATGCAGTTGCGAAACATCAATAAACTGAGACATGGGCCGGGGAATCAAATGTGCTTACAGCGGAGTAGCCAAGTTAGATGCAGATAGATTTGAATAAATAAGGTTGGACTCCTGCTGAGCGAAAACCCGTCTAGCTGACTATAGGATTAGGTTGTGGTTACGGATACCCCTTCCCCCCCAAGAATTCGATGTGCGTGTGGGGGAGGCAAATAGGGTAGGACGACCATCGGTTCAAGGGCGCGATTGGTGGGCAGGAATCACGCTTACAGACCGTCTGCCGGATACAGGACTAGGAGTACGTCTAAACTTATTAACTCGCGCAATATCTGATGAGATAGAGCCAGGGGTTACAAAAGTGTCATCGTTTAGCAGGGACCGAGTACGTTGGCAGTGCATCGAGGGCATAAATAAGATGTTGAGAGCAAACAGTAGTGTGGGGATGAACGGCTGGGGAAGCTCGGGGTAAATGGCGAGATCGAGGCCCTTTATATATATATGCTCACTTCCGTCATATGCCATGCATGTGCATGGCCTCGCATGAGGGAGGGGGCATTGCATGATGTGTAAGCGAGAGAACTGCGGTAGGCAGGGGCCGTTGAGAACACTGACCCATGTTCTTGGCCATATTATATGACTATTGAGCAGCATTGACTCAGTTAGAAGCTATAAATCGGCACTTCAATCCCTCAAATACTCGATGGTACCGTGGCATCTGCGACTTGAATGTCACCTTGCATATACCGCATGTTTTGTGGGTGGAATTCGCTGACGCATCTATTAAAGCCGCAAATGATGCATAAGGATACATACACGATTTCACAGCGATACAGTGGGCATCTCAACTATATACCAGATATCAGGTAGACCTCAGCAGTACCTTGTGGCACAATGAGACCTTGCAACAGCATCTACCACCCCGATAGCAATGGTGTCACTATGAGAAATATAAGCCGCACGCAGGCTTTTCATATGCACTGCGCTTCAATCGTCTAGCTGCATACATATAGGGTTAGGTAGGTGCCAGATTTTCCGAGGTTAGCCAGATTCCCTACGAAAGACGTGTGGTAGGCGTGACATTTATTATTGAATAGATTTTACAGATGTACCAATACTAGAAGCACTAGATATTTGTCGACTACTGTGATTTTGACATATAATTTTTCGGTCTTGGCACATGATAGGCTGCACGGCTTTTTCGTACACCGTGCGGCTTTGGATATCAGACAGGTTGTCAGAGTCCTACCTGTAGAAAAATTTGCAGAGCTTGGACTAACAAGTTTGGATTTTTTTCGCAGCCAGCGCGAGTAGATTGGTGTGAGGGGTATACTAAGTGTGGAATTCTTTTCCTTCCTGCAGGCGAAGCTGCATCATTCTATTGTTCGGCTCCCATCGCAGTGCTGTGGTAGTGATGGGGTGAAGAGAACCAGAGCGTGGGAGTGTTCAGCTGGCTGTTTGGTTTCCTATATGGCATCAGCCTAGTTGGTGTCTCTCGCAAAGCTGACGCGGTTTGGGCTTGCCTATGCATTTCAACTGCACATTACCCCCTGGCAGATCTTCTCCTGATTGAATTTGCACGTGTAAATGATCAACGCAAAGTTCATCCAGCATGTTGAAACTCATTTAGAGAGTTCTATAATTGTCGAGCTACAGCTTCAGATAAATTGATTTAATATTTGCTACTCAGACTCAAGGGCGCAATCTTCATATGGGATGACTGCGAGTAATTTTGCGGGAATGTGCTTGAATATCTAGCTCTGCCATGTAGTAGTACTTGGCATACAGTAGTACTTGATGACCTTGGTATTATGAAGCTGCGTAATGCTCAGCAATCTAGGAATGCTATTGAGGCACAGGTTCCCCATACAGGAGAAACTATGCATGCATACATGCACCATGTGATTATTCTGTCCAGTAAGCCGAGCCGAGCCGCACTCTTGCAATGGTAGTCTTGGGGAAAATATGCAAAATAGGAAAATGGAAGTTACCATGTGTAGACAAAGAAGTAGTTCATCGGCGAAGACCATGCACAAGAGGTCTTGGCGAGAGCTTGCGTTTGTAGACCAGATATTTGCCTAAAGATTTGACACCCATCACGAGTATTAAGGATCGTCGCCTTGAGCATATCGATTGCCGAATAGATACCGATAGGATAGCAATGTTGCCGATCCAAGTTCAGTTGGGAGGTTAATCCAAGTATAGAGATTTATTGAATCTATAGAATAAATATTTCCTCAACAGAGCTAGAGTACTTCCACACCCCTCAGGGACAATTTTCAGTTTATGTGGCATACCGCCTATTTGAGCATGGTGAAATCAGTTTCGCCCTCGCGGAGACCAACAGCGCAGGTACAAGCATCAGAAGCACGCTTTCCGCAAGCGCAGCTCTCGGATGCGGGCACAGAGGCGTTTTCAGTGGTGGCCTTGGAGCAGTTGCACTCACCGGCGGGGCGAGCCAGACAGGAACAGCGAGCAGTGGCAGCACAGTCACAAGTTGTAGCGTTATTTCCTTTGCAGCAGACCATTGTTTCTCAGATGTATACTTGAACCGAGGCCATGGGGGTTTATATATATAGTGCCGGCATGATTTCAGCGTTGCTAAATCCGATGAATCTGATTGGCTGAGCACAGGGCATCCTCTCTCTAATACAGAGAATATGATTGGCTACCGGCTGCAAGGTTTGTCAGGTGAGCGACCTTTATCTAATAGCGTAGCTGCTATTGGTCAGAGGGGATCAGGCAACGCACTCACGCCACGGCAAAACATGTGTGTTTTCATTGGTCGCAAAAATACAAAATGCGAAAAAAGGCATGAAATTAAACACAAAATCGAAAACAAAAAATCCAACAAAGGTACCCCAAGCTTGCTGGAATTCACTATATTGATTCATTGTCCATTGCAAACCTCTACCTATGTCAAACAGTCATGGTTGTGCGGATCATGCGACATCATACACCTGATGCGTTTTTCCTGCAGGTCCCAGCTATAAGGACGACTGCGTCGCGTTGCAAAAAAACCCCCAACAACAACTGCCACTTGACCATCTAATGTTTGCCTCTACCATTTCCCGTAATATGAACAGCGTTCTTGCCGTATCCTATGTGTTTACCGCGGCTTCTGTTCCATTTGCTTTGCCTGCAAAATTATCAATGCAGCAGCAGCGTAAACTGACTCTTTAGGATGGTATTTTGTCTTAAAACGGTCCCGCCCCGTGTGATTTATTATTGTTTCCCGTAATGTATATTTATTCCAAAGTCTTATGTTAATTATTCCAAAGTCTTGTTAATTATTCTTTTATCAGAGCCTCTGGGTCGCCGACCTTTGGTGTGTGGGACCCTAAAGTGTGGGACCCCAAAGGCACAGGACTCGACTAGGGATGACGAGACTGAACTCGGCTCGTCTAGATAACTGATTTTGGGGGTGTAGATATAGCAAGAGCTATACCAATGAGTATAGTTCCGATAATGGTCTACTCAATGACCTGGTACGAGCTTTACACATTATTGCACCTCTCGACCAACCACCCCTTTGGGCTAACACCCTCAGCTGAGATCCCCGCCCCCCTACCGCATTTAGAATATGAACAAGTACGATTCCGTGCGTAAATCCACTCCTCCAGCAAACAATTCCAACCAGGATCGTCCCCAGTTTGACAATTTTAGAAAACAGGCAGACTCAAAGGAGTTCAATGGGTTTGCTACTGCTACATTTGGCACTGAAGAGGATCAAACCCCTCAAGAGCCTGAATCTGGGGACCGTGAGTATAATTTCTCAAATAGCTCCTCGATCCCCCATGCTAGAGCACCGGGGTACTCTGGCAAGACCAGTTAGTGCGACGGGTCTCTTTGCCCGATGATACTAGTACTGCCCAAGTAGCAATCGCTCTCATCTTTAGTTTACGTATTTATCTATCAATCGAGAGGAATGAGCATTCTCAGAATCTTTATGGATTTGAGGGCCAGGTGGCCACAGACAATATAATGGCCGGCACTAGGGTCGGAAAGGCTTCTACGGACCCGCACTAGGCACCCACCAAACTAAGTTCAAAGCTAACTTTAAATGCAATTAATAGACTCAACGCTAAATTCGCCTCTTCAGGCCCCACCTTCCCTCCCCTGGATGGTATTTTCTAAGCGTGGCGGTGGCCGCCACTTGACGCAGTTGAAACACCTAATTTCTATTTGTAAAACATGTCAGAGGACTACATAAATAGCCCACTGAGCGCATCAGATCCTCAAAGATACATGGATGCTCCGGCTCTGATGGTAACGAGCAGGAGGAACGGTGAGCCTCACGCCGTCGAGCAAAGTGTAGCTGCTGTAGAGCAGTTCCAGCCCCTATCCAGTGAGGATTTCCAAGTTGTACAGCGGGAGCTATCAATATTGGGGGGCCGGCTCGAGGAAGTAGAGCAGCAGCTGAGTGTGGAACGTAAAATGGGGGAGGCCGCGTCGTTATTGGGCAAGTTACACCAACAATCCCAGGGCGAGCAAAACAAGCGCATGTCCCTGTTCAAGCCCAACCCCAAACGGCTCTCAAAGCAAGCAGACGATGAAGCGCAGGTCAGCAAGGACCGCATTGGAAGGTTAGAGTTTGCTCGCGCCGAACTGAGTTCTCGCAGGCTGGGGCTCGAGAACCGGCTCCTGCGCCACCACGCAGCGGTGCTTTGCAAAGCTCTTTCCGGCGAGCCCCTCAACCCTCGCCCTTTATCTATTGCACTACCATCTCCGTATGGTGGTCACCAAGTCATGTATGATGAACGGTCGCCGAGAAGGCACTCACGGAGAATATCAACGTTTGAGTTTGACCAGCAGCCTACTAGTGAGGTTCCAGCGGTTCCTCCTCTACACAGTGGCCATCACTCGCGCAACACCTCGACCTCGACGGCTGCTCTCAATTTTGGGGAACCAGATGCTCATCAAGAGCTCACCGGGATTGCCAAACGGATTGAAAATGCGCTGCCCACGGTAACTCCAAACCCCAATAAAACAGCATTTATCCTGGGCGCGTTTGAATCCCTTGTACGTGAGCAGCACAAGAACGAAAAATTAATAGAATCGCTTCAGCTGCAAGCGGAACAAGCAGACCAACGTATTGCATTCTTGTCCGAGAAATCAAAAGCTCCCAGCAGCGAGACGAGTCCCGAGTCGGCGCGCACTGTTGCTGAGAACAATCAACTCAAGGCCGAGCTGGAGCAGGAGCGTAAACGATCCCGCGAACTTAGGGATCGCGTGGAGGCTCAACGGACTGAGCTCTTGCGAGTCACAAAAGAGCTCGAAGATGTCACAAACATCGCAGTGTGCAGTGAAAAGCGTATGAGGACCTCTGAACAGATTATCGATCAGCTAGAGCACCAGACCGAGCAACAGCATGCACAACTCGCCGAAAAGCTCGGCGGCGGGCTTTCCTCTCAGCAGCCTTCAGTACTGTGCAAAGAGTTTAGAAAAATCATTCACGACTTGACGAGAAAACACTACACTGAGCAGCGCGCATTGAGGGGCATTCGAGATGGAGCCTCTACGGTTTCGACTGGGCCGACCACTTCTGCATAATCTTCTGTACTGTCTAATCTATATTAATTCTTGGAAACCCGGTCCTGGAGGTAGATATCACGGCCGAAAATACCACGGTTTGCCCAATCACTGGCCATATGGAAGCGAGTACGCGAGCTTAGAGTCTGGGAAAAGTACACAGACCGCCACAAGTACATGGCAAAAAGCCCCTTGAGCCATCCTCCTCCAGTAGTATCAAACAAAGCTTCGCCAGGGATATAGGCGAGTGACCCCTTGTGCTCATAGCTGAATGGCTTGTAGACGATCGAGTCAGCATCCTCGCTGCGCTTGACATCGTTGGAAGCACGGGCAAGGGCATTAAGCTTGCGGGCAAGGTATGAACCCTGTTGAGAAGCACGCTGAGCGGTGGCAGGCAACGATGTAACGCGGGTGTCTACCTCGTGCATGATTTCGCGCGCTACCTCAAAATCAAGATATGTATCGGCACCATACTTTTTTTTCAATTTCTCACTGGCTTTGGCAATGTGGATGGCGGCAAGGGGAACGCGGTCACGCACCTCGTACATCACCTTCAGGAGCTGGTTGCGAGTAATACGGGTACTGTCCAGCTTCTTTTGGCCAATAGAGTGGCGTACCAGGTCCTCAAGCTCTGCCGCAGTGTCTACGCGTACAGTGGAGCAGTCTCCAATCGCGTAGACCTCACCCTTGGGCGCACCCAAAACCCGCAGCTGGCTGTCGGTCTCCACTCCATGTTTGTTTTTCTGGAGTGGGGCCTTGATTCTATCAATGATAGCGCGAGTTAAGCGAGATAGTTCAATACCAGTAGTCCATAAACAGATACCGTAGGGCAGCTCAAAAGAGCTGGACTGGCCCTCCTTGTCCTTGGTATTGAATAAAACAACTTCGGGAGTAACTTCCTCTACCCTTGAATTAACATGCAGGTTGATACCTTCTTGCATGAACCGTTCCATTGCGTATTGACCGATTGCGGCATCATAAGTATTAAGAATATGGTCACGAGACTGGATGATGTGGACTGAAACAGAGTTGAGGAGCGCGGCGGGGTAGTTCTTGGCCAGATCTTCCTTGAGCAGGTCATAGATCTCGGAAGCAAGCTCAACACCCGTGGGGCCTCCTCCGCACACAACAAACGACAAGAGGCGCTTGCGGTCTTCTGGGGTGCAGGTAGGCTGGCTGGCAGACTCAAAGTTGCGGCAGAGAGCTTTCCGCAGCTCGCGTGCGTCAACGGCAGTCTTGAAGAAAAAGCAGTTTTCGAGACCAGGAACTCCATAAGTTCTCGATTTAGCACCGGCAGCCACAACCACCTTATCATAAGGAACATAGTACCCGATAGAGTTTCCCTTATCGTCTTCGGTCCTGACCTCAATGAGCTTCTCATCCATAACGATATCTCTGGCAGCACCCTCAAGGAATCTTGCGCGTTTTTTACGGCACATGATACGGATGGGCTCGGTAAGGGATTGGACAGACAGGGTACCCACCGCCGCTGAAGGCAACATGGGAGTAAACAGGAAATGGTTGGTAGGAGAGATTAGGGTAACATTGTATTCATCGGTATTGATCTTCTTGAGCAGTGTAGCACCGCCCCAGCCGCTGCCCAGAATCACTAAATTGGGCTTGCCGTTGTCAAGGTGGCCGATCTCAATATCGTCGATAAAATGGTCGGCAATGGGGAGGTTCTTAGGGCCACCGCGACGAAGCTGGCTGCAGTCGGAGGGAATTGGAACATTAGACTGCAGTGGGCCAGAGGTGTCGTAGGTGAACGAGTCGTAAATGAAGAAACCGGCGACCATGGCCGCTGGGACAGCAATACCAGCAAATGAGATCACACCCAGCCAATGGAAGAATTTACCAGTAGTGGTTTTGTTAGCGTGGGAAGAACGTGAAGATGTGAATGGGCGATTCGGTACAAGCCGGCTTGTTGCTGAAGGAGGTGCTCGCAGCACGCCTCTACAGATAGGCCGATGGAATCGGAGCATGAGTTAGCAAGGCAAACTCAATCTGCGGTCAAAGACCAGATAAGATCGTATGAGAGCCATTGGCTGAAATCTTGTTTTATTGATTCAGACTGTGGGAAAGAAAGGATATTCCTATCCAGTGCGGTACCATGGTTGCTATGCAGAGCACGCTGTACCCCCACTACCCCGCCAGTTGACGTGACTGAAGTGTACAGAACAGACAAGGTGCTGTGAATAAAGTATCTCTGAACCACAATCCTGCACCATATTACTGCACCAGTGCCCGCTACGTGTAAATTTGCAATCTTCTCAACCCCGACAAGCCACAGTCCAAGTACCCCATACCGCCACTACCCCGCCACTCACTCTTGCACAAGCCTACTCACTTGCCCGATTTACCTAAGTTGATAGCAATATGGGAATCAATAACCCAGTACCGCAGAATCTCGGAGCAGAGGCCCGTAAAGCAGCTAAAATCCTAACATCTTTTGTTAAACCGAATCAAATGATCAAATACGATGAGGTGATTCCCCCTCACATTCTTCAGAATGCCAAAGGCCTGGTAGTACTCACAGTGCTCAAGGCTGGTTTCCTATTCAGTGGCCGCGCAGGGTCAGGAGTGATTGTTGCGCGTCTTTCTGATGGCTCTTGGAGTCCTCCCAGCGCAGTTATGACCGCTGGTGCCGGCGTTGGAGGCCAAATCGGAGCCGAACTCACAGACTTTATCTTTGTGCTCAACACCACCGACGCCGTCAAGGTATTTGCCAAAGCGGGCCAATTGACTCTTGGCGGTAACGTCAGTCTTGCTGCCGGGCCATTGGGCCGTAACGCAGAAGCGGCCGGTGCCGCCACCGCCGGCAACGTCTCGGCTATCTTCTCGTATGCAAAGACAAAGGGTCTTTTTGCTGGTATCTCTTTGGAAGGATCGGTTATCGTTGAGCGTAGAGAGGCCAATCGCAAGTTTTATGGCAGTAACTGTACTGCTAGATCCATTCTCGGTGGAAACGTGCCACCCCCTGGCAGTTGCGAGCCTCTATTTAGAGTTTTGGAGTCCAGAGCGTTCTCGCGTGACTATGATGGCTCTGATTATTACGAGGATATGCCGAGCGTGCGCGATTTCGACTCAGATTCAGACTTTGCTCGCAGGGATTCAAGGTATGCTGGTGGGGCAAGTGATCGCCATGCCAGTGGAAGAAGCCGCAACCACCAACGTAGAAGATCTGACTCAAGCGATGACTATGGTACCTCTGTTGCCACCCAAAACTACGGGTCTCGGTCTAACGATGACGATCGGTACTCCCGCAGCGGAGGTGGGTACAATGGAAGATCTCGGTACGGGGAATCCAATAGATACGATGCAAAGTCCCGCCGCGAGCGCGAAGACCTGCGCGCATCGCCCGATCGGTACGGAGATAGTCACTACGATTCGCCAAAGCCCAAAGATCCATACGGCAGCACCGCATACGGCACTTCGTCGTTTGGTCCTACCGCTCCTGCAGCTACTGAAGAAGCAGTTGCTCTTTACACATTTGCTGGAGAGCAATCGGGTGATTTACCGTTCAAAAAGGGCGATACCATCAAGATTATCCAGAAATCCGATACTAGTGATGACTGGTGGACGGGTGAAGCCCACGGCCGTGAGGGAATCTTCCCTGCCAATTACGTAGAATTACTTTAGTATTTATTGGGTGATCGTGTTAAAAGTGAATTGAGGGTAGAGCTTTAGTGCTGGGTAGTGCTGGGAGTATAGCGTCTACCACGCACCCGTATTTTCGAATTCTAGAATTCTCTTCCTCACTGCAACAGACTTTCATATTTGTAATAAATAGTGGGCATTTTGTAAGAGAGACTCTCAAGCAACAAGTTCCAAGGCATATGCACGGGGAAGATTGCTGGGGTTGACAAGCACTTGACAGGGTACGTCACTCTGCAATAATTTTTTTTTTGGTCTCCTTTTCTTAGTTCAATCGAGGAATTGATAATCTAGCTGTTGGTGGGTGGTTTTTTGTTTGAGATCAAGAGTGCGTGGCAACATGAAAATTTCGCGTTCCAAAAACAGCACCAAAAGGGGCATCAGAACGTCGTTTAACCCTACTTATACACTCAAATCCATAAAAACTTCAAATTTTCACCATTTCCTCTTTGAAATCACCGCTCATGCATCATCCGTGGTGGGCTAGAGGGACCAACGATAGGCTGGCACCCCCTGATGGGTAGGGGTTCATGCATGCCTGTGCACAGCGCATAAACTACTTATAAAGAGCCAGATCAACCACTTGCCTCCTCATTCTACACATGTCCGGTGACACCAGTGCCAAGTCTGCTATCGTTCCCCCAACCCCCACTGCCGATGAAGTCGCCGCAGCGGCCGCCAGTGTTCCCAAGCCCGAGCCTGGTCCTCGTGACTTTCTTAGCAGATTTCGCCTCGATGGCAAGGTTGGTGTAGTTACCGGTGGTGCCAGAGGTCTCGGCTACTCCATGGCTGAGGGTCTCTGCTCTGTTGGTCTCCAAGCCATCGTTATCCTCGATGTTAGCAGCGAGCTCGGTGAGGATGCCGCAAAGAGCCTGTATGAGACCTATGGTACCAAGTCTCAGTTCTACAAGACCGATGTGCGTGACGAAAAGTCTGTCAGCGAGATCATGGACAGCATTGTTGCTGAGTTTGGTCGCATTGACGTTGTGGTCAACTCTGCTGGTGTTGCTGATTTGGTCCACGCCGAGGAGTACCCCCTTGAGAAGTTCCGCCGTGTTGTGGATATCAACTTGAACGGCTCCTTCATTGTCACCCAGGCTGCTGCCCGTCACATGATCGCCAGCGGCAATGGCGGCTCTTTTGTCTTTATCGCCTCAATGTCTGGCCATATCAGCAACTGGCCCCAGCCCCAGAGCGCTTACAATGCCTCCAAGGCCGGTGTCCGTCACTTGATGAAGTCCCTTGCCGCTGAGTGGGCCGTTCACAAGATCCGTTGTAACTCCATCTCCCCTGGTTACATGGACACCGCCCTCAACCGCTCGTTTGGTACCTTGTTTAACGAGTGGAAGGACAGAACCCCCATGGGCCGTCTCGGTGACGTTGATGAGTTGACTTGTGCCTGTATCTACTTGGCATCCCAAGCCTCCAGCTTCTGCACAGGTACCGACTTGCTTATCGATGGTGGTTACACTGTATTGTAATTCTAGACCCTCTTGTTTTACAACGGATCAAATAATGCATTAAATTGAGTGCCGCACATAAATTTAGAAATTGGCTGAGTGAAGGCATGGGGTAACAGATGAGCAACAAGCCAAATGCCATTTTTTCGTATCTTGCTCACATACTCACCGCTATCAGTCAGTATAAGTTTATGCGTTTTTATTTCTAATTTATGAATTTTTATCATTATGCGTCTATTGCAGGACTACTAGTCTCATGGGGGGTCTTGTAGGGTCTTATATCTAGTATAGCAAGGAAGAGCCTTAGTTGCTCTCGCCTAGCCCATATAACCAATCAACAGCTTTAACAATCTCACGGTTCCAGATATCCACGGCCGCATCAGCAACACTACGTCTACTCAAGTTGATGGGTTCAGTGTATGGTCTCACAAGGTGAGGCTTGTTCAACGCGAGATCGTTGGCACGCTTCAGTTCACTACCAATACGGCTGCTGTTATTGCGAAACTGCTCATCAATGAGGTACACGGCGCTAAGACCGGTAGCAACGCCAGCAATTGTACCGACAATTCTCGCCATGGTTGGTTGTAGAGGGTATTAGGTCAGCATTCGACTTTTCACCCTCTCTCTTCGATTCAGACTTTGAGAAAAGAAAAAAAATGGTCCACCGTAAATTGGGTCGTACTGCTAGTCATAGAGCGAGCTTATTGCGTAACCTTGTTACTTCTCTTGTTGAGCACGAAAGCATCACCACGACACATGCAAAAGCCAAGGAGGCCCAAACATTTGCCGAACGCTTGATCACCAGAGCCCGCAGATTGCAAGGGCAAAACTGGCACAACGTTTCCCAAACGCTCCAAAATTACGTATACAAACCCGAAAACTCGCTGCCAAAGCTGATGTCTCTGGCTGATCGGTACAAGACCCGGCCTGGTGGCTATACCCGTATCCTACGCCTCGAGCCTCGTTTAGGTGATAATGCTCCTCAGTCCATTTTGGAGCTGGTGGGTGGATCTCGTGATATGCGTGCGGCCCTCACCGCTCGTATCGTTGCCCGCTATGAGGCCCAAGGTGCCGAGCTCGATGAAATCACTAAAGAAAATGTCCGAAAATTATGCAATGATGGCGAGGAATCGTTCAGAGAATTGGTTCAAGAGATGAAGGATGCATTTTATTCCGAGGAACAGCTCGCAGATTTGCCTAAACCAGTGCAGAGGCAGCCCAAAATGAAGGCTCCTATCCAGGTCATGGAGAATCCTAAATCTTCATAAACACGTGTATATATATATATATTGATAAAAGTTCAAGTTATGAATTAGGTCTTGGTGATGGCGAGTCAGTCCCTTGGTGGACGGCCGACTGGATCGGTGCAGCTGTCGCTGCCGAAATCGTTAGCCTCATGCATAGCAGCATCTGCAAGCACAGTAATAGATAAAATATATTATCGGAGCTCACCCAGGCTACCCGTTGTTTTAGACTGTTCAACTTTGAATTCTTCTCCCACTCGCAGTCGCATGCCTCATGCATAAAGTCTCGCATAACGCAGTCTTCTCTATACAACCACACAACCTCGTAGCAGGACCTATATAAACACCAGCCTCTCCAAACAGCTACTCGTAACAATGATGTTCTCTTCAGCTTTAGCTCTTGCCCTCTTATCTACAGTCGCCGCTGCTCCCGCGGTCGTGGAGTCTCCCTTTGGTCTAATTACCACTTTGGGCAATGAGAAGATCTACGATGACTTTGTCGTTACCGTTCGCAAGGACGGAACTCTTTGGCTCGGACAGCAGGTACAGTTGGACACTCCCACTATGCTAGGTGCCATGGACATTACCGGCCGCGTGCAGCCATTTGATGGCGCTTCTCTGTATATTAGTGCTGATGGTTCACTTCGCGTTGCCGGTGATAACAAAGGAACCGATTTCGTTGTTAATGAGGCTTCACATTTGCAAGATTCGGAAGGTAACATTGCCATGTCTGGTTGCCCTGTCGGTGACACTTTCCAGGTTTATAATGGACTTGCCGACTGTAATGGCCGCATTGATTTTGCTCTGACTGCCGTTACTGGTAATGCTACTCCTCTCACCAAGCTCGCCACTGGTCTTGATCTCAAGCAGAACTTTTGCTGCCTCAAGTCGTGCTTCAAGTGTGGTGGCTGCTCTCACCACGGTCGCCCCTCTGGCTGTCGTGATGGATGTGCTCCTTCTCACGCTCCCGTGTATGCCTACCCTTCCACTATTCCCGCACCTGCTCCCATTTGCGTCCATACTCCCTCTCTCGCACCAGCTCCTGCTCCAGCTCCTGCCCCGGCCCCGGCCCCCTACTGTGGCTGCCAGGGTGAGATCCACGAAGCGCCTTGCACCCACCATAACAACGAGTGTAGCAAATGCCCCAAGGATAAGCTGTGTGACAGCTGTGGCCATGTTCCCTGCCCCAAGAATATTCTTTGCAAACTCTGCAATGTTCGCCCCTGCGTCTGCCCTAAAGATATTTTCTGCAACAAGTGCAACTCTAAGCGCTGCGTGTGCTTGAAGGACATTTTCTGCAATAAATGCAACTCCAAAAACTGCAACTGTAACGGACAGCTTCCTCCTCATCCCATTCCCACTGTCGCTCCTCTTCCCGCTCCTATTCCTGCTCCTATTCCCGCTTCTCTTCCCGCTCCTATTCCCGCTCCTGCCCCTTGCCACCACTGGGGCCCTAGCCATAACGGCAATGGTATCTGCAATAAATGCCACAGCTCTCCTTGTATCTGCAATGCCCCTCCTCACGGCAACGGAAATGGCCACTGGGCACCTCCTCACCATGACAGCAACCAGAATTGCAATAATTGCGGTGGCCCTAGCCCCTGTGCTTGCATCGGATCCAAGATCGCTTGCGCAGCGAGCAAGTTGAAGGGCTTGTGCCCCGGTAAAGCTCTTTGCGGTGGGTGCAACCAGTGCTGCTGAAGCAAAACCTCTGAGCTATAAACGATGCCAGATATTAAGATAGTAAACGTATAATGTAGTAAAGTAGCTTAATTTTGAATTTCCAAACTTAGCCAAATGAAGATATAATGATATATAAATTAATTGTGGGGGTAAGCTAATAAATATTGAGCACGGTGACTCTGGACCCAAGTTCGTCCATACAAGACTGTACTTTTTTGGCCTGGAGGGCCAGCTCTGCCTCTACTCTCGCCAATTCCTTTTCGAGAGCCCGGCTTTGCGAGTCAGCGCAGGTAGTTGACTGCAGAATGCGGTCGTTGTGAGATTGCAGGATCCCATTCTGGATCCTTAAAACTTCAGTTGATGCTTGGATGTGGACACTGGCCACCGAAATGTCCACCTGGAGGCTCTCTTCTTTTTCCTCCAAAAGAGTGTGCCGCTGTTTGTGGAATCCTCCTGGAGACTCCAGAATGGATGAGCGATCGTTTATCTGTCGTGGCGATGTGAGACTACGACGCCGTTCATGGTTTGACAAGGAGGATAGGCAAGAGAGGGCACTTGATGGTCGACACCCTTGATCTATGTCGACGCGATCAGCCAGGGGAACCTCAACCCCTGATCTCCATTTAAGAAGCTCCTGTTTAAGTAGTTCATACTTGACGGCAGAGGCATCCACATTGACGATTGGCCGATTCCGTACTGCTTTTGCTCGGGTACCGAACCGTAAAGTGGACAGGGTCTCATTGGCATTGCTAATGTGTGGAGCGCAATGAATTATCAAGGTGGTTCTGCTGTTGCCTCCTAATGATTCTTGCAAGATTCGGGTCAGTTTCGAGTCTCGATAAGGAATATGACCGATTTTGGGGTCGGTAAGGGCGTTGATGACCATTCCCAGAGTGCTGAGGCTGCGATTAATGGACTTGGCTTCCTCCAGTACATTTCCGGTGGCCCTTGTCTTGCTTACTTTTTCGCTCCCCGCCAAATCCACCAAATACAGCAGCCCCTTTTGGGACCCACACGAAATCTGAATGGCAAATAGAGAGTGTGAGCGGGAAGACTGTGAATTGCAGTTTGTAGAGGCAACAGCCCTATTGATGTTGCCCTGGTTCATTTTATCATAAACCTGCTGCGCTGTTTCCACTTGGTCCCATGTGAGGTTCTTGACATAGAACCCACTACTTGCGGAGGATTCATGCACGGACAAATTATCCTTGAGGGGATCAAGCAGATCCTTTACTCGCTCTTTATAGATCTCGAAATATGCGACAGAGCACTTGTGGTCTATTGACTTTGAGTCCCAAATGTGATCGACAATCCGGGGTATGAGCCCTCTCGACTCGCTCTTGACATCGGGGCCCATCAAAGTGGTTGTCTTACCGGCACCCGACTGGCCATACGCAAGAATTGTGCCATTGAACCCAAGCAAAACGTCCTGGACTGTCGACTTGCAGTACTCAAACACATCCCGCTGGGTGGCTTCTGGACCAAATACCCGATCAAAGGTAAAGTCAGATACCGTTTCTCCAGTTTTCACTTGGCATTGGGTGTCGGTGTGGTCTTGAAGTAGCGATTGGCCTGCTTGAGGCGTCTCTATCAGTGGCCTAAACCGGGCTACTACAGAGATATTAGTATTCATGACCTCCACGTAGCCAAGCGTACTCTGTGACCGATCAGTTAGAGAGGAGCTTCGGCTCAAAGTCCGCGAGGGGGTCCGAAATGATCGGTCCATAACACACGCAGTCTAAGTCTTGAAAGAAAGAGAGCAGATTCCACCTTAGTCAGAAAATGCGCGAGTGTCCCGCATGTGGTATGCATCTATGCGACCCCCAAGAAAGGGGAGTTGGGAGAGGGAGGTAATGGTGGAGGTTGGAAGGTGAAAAATTTCGAGTCACTACTAATCTAGCGAAATTGTTTTCTAGTGGAATCCTTACTACCCAGATTCTTACTATTAAATTCATACCCCACCAATGGGTCGATAGGGACCCGGTCGATAGAGACCCCCCTGAAGGTGGGCCTGCCTTAATCAGGTCGAGTGTAGTTGCAGCGTAAATAATCGTAAACTAATTAGTGAACGTTCGGATGTACTTGTAAAGCAGAATCCAAAGCTACTCAGCGAGTTGCAGAGCTTCAATGGGCGCTCCAACAAGTCAACGGTGAACGGTATGTAGGGACGTTGATGATTTCATATCGATATTTGAATTTATATTTCAAGAGCCACCAACGAGGACCAAACAGGCCCGCAAAAGGACCCGCAAAAGGACCCGCAAAAGGACCCACAAAGTTAGTCCTCTCCGATATCCTCATTCCAGATCTCGGGCTTTTCCTTGATGAATTTTGTCATGATTTCTTTGCACTCTTGATCATCAAGAATGATCACCTTGACTCCACTCTCCTCGAGCCACTTTTCACCACCCTGGAAGGTCTTGTTTTCACCAGCAATAACTGTACCGATTCCAAACTGACGTATAAGGCCGCTACAATAATAGCAAGGAGCCAAAGTGGTCACCATGATGGTGTCTTTGTATGATCTTTGGCGACCAGCATTGCGGAAAGCATCAGTCTCACCATGCGAGCTTGGGTCATTATGCTGGACCCTTCTGTTGTGGCCTCTGCCGAGGAGTTTTCCATCATTGGTGTACAATGCAGCACCGATGGGGATGCCACCCTCAGAGAGACCTTGCTTTGCCTCTTGGATAGCTGTTGCGAGAAGTTTTTGATAGTCTAGGGACATGGTCAGGAAGGATTAGTGAGGTAGCGGGGTGGTATGAGCGAAGCTATTTTCGCTTTGCCCTCGCCGGTATTTTTTTTTCTTTTTTTTTCTCAGATCAGAGCTTTAAAGGAACCCGAAAGATTCAGATGGACCCCCGCTCACATATGCTTTGTTTTGCAAACACTTCACCACCCAACCCAACAACCTCGCAACCATACAACCTACAATTTCAGAGTGTGACCTATTATAGTCTACTAATTAAAATAAGAGTGAACCAAATGGAAAGCCTAGCTTGCACTCGTTGCCACCAGTTGACGTTCATCTATGGCAACTCCAACACATAAATAACAAATGGTTTGTAGTCTTGTTCAACAACTGCGGCAAACTCGGCCAGGTCCTCCTCCTTACCCTTTGCGTCGACTGCGTTTCCTCCTAGGTAGCCAAACTCGCCAATAAGGATGGACTCGGCCTTTTCGGTGCTGATAGACGGCACGAATGCGGCGGTTGCAAACGTGGGAGGCAGCCCGTACCGTAAAACAGACTCAACAAACAGGCGGATCACCTTGACGTGGCCCCATGCCTTGATGATGTCGCTGAACGCGGCGCTTGCCAACCGGGTGACGTCGCCCTTGAGCTTTGCAACCTGGGCATCTAAGTTTGAATGATCCTGCTCTTGCTGATCCGCAGCACCTTCCTCATACTCGATCTCACGCACCACCCACTTGTTCTCGCGGGCCTTTTGGGCAAACTCGGAGGCGTACTTTTTAAATACAACAACGGTAAACAAGCTGAACTCTTTCTCAGCCTTGACCTCCTTGGCGCTGCGAGGTACAACCATCGAGCTCGCTTGCTCGTATATATTCCAAAACTCCTTTACAAACTGTTGGGGCACCACAACCAAAACTGTTTCCAGGTAATCGCTTTGCACGATATCATCCCGGCTCAAAAGCGAGTCCAAGGAGCGTACCGTCAGATCGCCTCCCCGTTTACGCTCCGACGCGGCCAGATTACTCTTGGCAGCAGTAAAGGCTGTGTAGCGGTTCTTGAGGTCCTGGTCGGCGTTTTGGGCATCCTGAACTAGAATCTCCAGAAGCTGACTGATAGGTTTGTCGGGCCGGTATTTTGCGGTGTTCCAACCAAACTGGCGCAAATAGTGGGCGGCATCGAGGTTGTCAATCAGCTCTGCGCGGGCCACGGCTTCGGGGCGCTCATGAAGCTGCTGAATGACATCATGCACCTTGAAAACAAGGCCTTGCAGCTGAGCATCAATGCGCATTACATCTTCGCACTGAAGTACAAGATTATCCAGGGTTCCGATCTTGAGGTCGGGCAAGGTGATGCTGGTAACGGCGCCGCTGGTGCTGGATTGGCTCGCGGGCTTGGCGCCAACTTTATCTTTAACCCACTGCAAGAGATCGCTCTCTGGCTGGTTACCGCCGGGCACAGGAACAGCGCTTAATGGGATTGAAAGGTAAACCAAGTCCACCATATGTGAGAGATGCTTAGGTGATTGGATGACACGATCGATAACATATATACATGATAGCGCCCAAGGGGGGTGGGGGGCTTACCATATAGCGCCCTGGCGGTCACCGTTACTTTTTTCTTTTATTTTATTTCATTTTATCCCTCGTGTGAGACATAATAATGCACTTTACGCTTCAAAGATTGATGAGGGCTCGCAAAAGACCTAAATTTGGAGCCTCCAATATGTCTCTCCGAAAACTCATGGAGCTAGAGAAAAACCCCTCGGTACCGGATTTCCACAAAGCGCTGGCCGCAATTAGAACCCACTATGGCCTTGATCCCAACTTGGACGAGCTCTTTTGGGTATCGCTGCATAATTTCGGGAAAATGGATCCCCTGCCAACCCCTGACCTGGCGCCATTTCTCACTAAACTCGTCGTCACCAGAAAATTGGACAAGAACCAAATCGCAATTGTGGGTGATGTCGCTTACAAGTCAAACATTTTAGATGATTTGCCCGAAAAATTTACTATTGATTATATCAAATCTCTGGATCACAACGCCTTTAGAGCTATCGAGCTAGTCAAGCGATACAAGCTACCCCACTATTTATTAGTGAAATTGTACTTGAAAGCCGATAAATTCACGGCAGCAGAGTCCCTCGCCCAGCAGAATGTGATAAATGATGGGATTGTTGTGGATTTTATTGTTGCCTACGCCAGAACACAAGACCAAGCATCGGTTGACCGCTGGATGTCAAAGTTGACTGCCCCCTCGCCCGAGCATCTTGGCAAGATTAAACATTTTCTGCTGCTATATAATATGGAAGCGAATGGAGCACATTTCAATATCGAGAGGCGACCCAAACTCGAGGCCCAAAAAGATATTCAGCTGGTAACGGCGATAAACCAGCTAGTGGTGAAGTACCCGCACGTTTTGGAAGGCGAAACATATCAGAAATGGGCCCAGCTCTTGCTAGGCAACCTGGAAGTCTTACCAGATCTTATTGATGAGATAGCGGCGGATCTCGGACCAGATGATCTGGGAGCAGTCCTACGGTTTGCGCCTCTTTGTGTGACGTTGAAGCTTGTAGAATCAATGAATTATAATCACAGATACCCAAATATGACCCCCATTGACTGGTGTGTCGTGCTCAATAAACTCGACAAAACTGGGCACCACCACGATATCAACTTGATGTTTGAGCAAATAAGGTATAGCCAATGCCTGCATGACCCCAAAGTGGTATCAGCGCTATGCCGCTTGCAGCCTGCTGGGCTAATAGACGCTGTTTTGGGTCTTAAAACTACCCCTAATGACTATCAACTTTTAAGTTGTTGGAAAGCATCTCCGACCCAACCACAAGCCGCGCAGCTGGAAAAGTGGCCAGCGGCTCCCTCTTTTGCATTTCTGAGAGCCGTTGCGTGCACGTATTATCGGCACAATGACTTTGTAGCTATTGCGCGATGGATGCGTAAATATCTAGACGACTATGGCTTTGAGTTGCCCGACCAGTTTCTGCAGGACCTCAAGTCTATTCTTTTGGGGGAGAGTGTCTCTCCCAAAAAACTCGGCGCGCCATCCACTGGAACACAAGACTGGAGATCCTGTGTTGAGAGGGTCTTTCCGCCGTGGATTGATGTAGAGTGGGTGCTGGCTCGTCTCTAGCGCTGGTCATCTCACACACGCACACACACACACACACACACACACACACACGCACATAACTTATTTATTGCCTAATTTAAACCATTTGGGAACCTTTTTGGGGCCACCTCGCGGCTGATCTTTTTGTGTATCTCGCCTTTCAGTCTGTTCAGCTTGTTGCGTTTGTTTGAGTTTAGACATATGCAATGCTTGGTTGTTCAAGAACGGGCCTTTGGAGGTCGTCTTGAGCTCCAGCAGTACTCGCGGGCCAAAGTCTGTATCATCAACCAGGTGGGCACTTTGCACCAACTCATACCCACGCGGTACAGTTTCTAGGGTGAATGTGATTTCTGGATTCACCAAAAGCCCTCTAACGAAATCAAAAACGTGCTCGCCTGTTTCTGTCGGCTTGAAAACTCCCTCAACAGACGACATATCGGGTAGCCTGATCCTGATGGTGATATCCTGCTGCATCCGTTTCTCCCTTCGCATACTTTGCTGTAGTGATTTCGGTACCATTTGTCTGGGTGTTGCCTGAGATTTCAGGTGAGCCATATACATTTGCAATTGAGCAATAGATGGCTTGTCTGGCTCCGCAGGCTCCGCAGGCTCCACAGGCTCCACAGGCTCCTGTGGTTTGTATACTTGGACAGGACGTACGGGCAAAGGAGGCGAAACTGGTCTTGAGGGTAAGAGAGGGGCTTCTTCTTCTTTTTGATTTTCTGGCTCTATTCTATGCTCTTGTGATGATATCTCTCTATTTTTCACATCTTTGGAAGACCCCTCGTCGTTCACTGTGGGCCTCACGGAAAACACAGCAGACCCGTTAACACCCAATTGCAGCAGAGTCTCGTCATTGGAGACCTTGAGGTCCGCTAAATACGCCGTGCCGTCATTTACGCTGGCTGCTTGGAGCACTTGTCCAACAGTCGTTGTTGGCGAGAAGGTGCCCACAAAGTCCCGATCGGTGAGCCGAAGCTTTATCCGTGCTTTAGTGGCCGTTTCTAGTTTCTCGATACTTAATTTGGCGCCACTCACGAGGCTTGTGAAACGAAGGGGCAGTGTCAGATCAAGTACTTTACCCTTGTAGCTCAAAGTATGTTCTAGTGCATCCAAGCTGAACACTTTACATGCAGAGTCCCTGACACTGACCAGCAGCGTTGCAGGTGTTGTTTGAGCCTTGTACGATCTGAAATTGTACTCTACTGTGAGCATCTCTCCAGCAGCTTTTGGAGTTAGTGGGTCCGTTGACGTAAGGGGCTAGAGGATGCACTGAGAGGGACCCCAAGAGGGAAACCCAATCCTAGACGCTAACCTGGCTCTGTTTCCGGGACTCAAATAAATATGTATACATGCCGTGTATGGTGCTAGACTAATTGTCGGGGAATAACTTACGGTTGACCCTGTCCGACGACGTCCTAGATGGTGTGTGTTGGGTGGGCGAGGAACTGGTAGAAGCACCAGCGGGCGTGCCGGGTCGCGAGCCGGGCGGCGTACCTGGTCTCCTGCGGCTCTCCTGAATTATGCGTCGAAGTGCAGTAGGGGGCAATCTCCGGGCAGACCGGGGAGTCATGGGCTCCACCTGTGGCTCGAGAGCCCTTGAATACCAGTGACGCAGAACTCTTTTGCGACGATCCTGACTATTCATATCATGGATACGCACCGCCTCGGCTTCCTGCGACCGGATGCGAACTAAACGGATCTGCATTCGCCGGAAAAGTGCTTGCTCCAGTGCAAGGTCATGAATATCCCTGATAAAAGTACACCGCATTTCGAGCTTTTGCGTAAGTTCGGGTAGTTTTTGCCTGAAAATATCCAGCACCGTACGCTTGAGCTGAACCTCATAAATAGATTGGGCTTTATCAACCTGCACTCGATAAGCAGATAACGTTTCTCTCCAGTAGTTTAGGCATTCAAGCTGGATCGCCCGGTCACTCAAACGGACCTGGCTTGTGAGGTGCTCGACTCTTTGATACCAATATTTGAAGCAACGCGTCTTGAGCTGGTGGGTACATTTGGCCCGATAGCGCTCGGCACTCTGCTCCAGCAGCATAATTCGGCGCCTTTCGGCAGCCCTGCTCCATTTTTGGAAAGCTTGTAGACTAGTTTGCCTTTTGTAATGCGCCATAGCCTCCAGGTCCAAAGCCTCAACGCGGTCAAGCGCGGCACTAAACATCGTAACCCCTCGCGTTTTGCTATTTTGGCATTCCAGCACATTCGCCTCTTTGGAATCCAAATTGAGAAGCTCGACTCGTTTTTTAAATTTCGTCAGGACTCTAGTCAGGCTGTCGGCAATTAGCTGCGGCCGATAAATCTGAGATACAATCTGTTTGTTTTCCGACCACCGCAACTCTGCGCGCGATTTCCAAACACTAAACAGGACCCCAAGCAGTGTGTGCTCTTGATATTGCAAGTGGACCTCTGCACTACACTTGAGGTACCAGTATCTCAGAATCTGGACGATTTGTCGGTACCCCCAAGAGTCTTTCAGGAGTTGGCCCTTGAGCCTCAGTCGCCATACCATGACCGCTTTATGCGTCAATTGCTCATTTTTTATTTCAATAGCGCGAGTCTGTAGAGGTGTCATGGATTGCCAGTGGGTCAAGCATTTGCGGGCATCTCTCAATTGCGCCTGGAGCTTATTCTGGGATTTGAGAGCTTGTGACTGCTTTTCAAGACCTGCACAGTACTTCCATTGTTTAAAGTAGCTCCTTATTAGCGATTGACGCGCAATGTGCTCTGAGTGTTGCAGAGCCTTGCTTTTAGTGTGCAGGGTGCCAAGGGGTGGCGCTAGCAAGTTGAAGCGCTCACACAAGGTAGAATATTTGGCATCTCCAGCAGTGGTATTTAAAAGCACCTTTATTTTCTCGATAACCGCTTTGGAAGTTGCAACTTGGCGGGTGCGCGCCTCACGGGTGTAGCCGGTATTGCATCTCCAGCTCATAAACGCAGACACGACTATTTGGCGGTTCTGATGACTGATTTGTACTTTGAGTCTCGATACAGCACATTTCATAGCTGCCAATGCCCTGCGCTTCTGGGTTTGGGCGTATACACTCTCCGCGCAGTCACGGTACCCTCTAACCGCAGTCCTGGCACCCTCCAGAATTCCCAGGGCTTTTTGATGGCTATACTGGGTAGCTAAATCACTGAAGTCATCGATAAGCTCCCGTTGCGGCCCCGCCCGTTGTCTCCACGAGCTGAATGTAGGTACCAGGAGATTATTGACCTCAAAAGCATAGCACTGAGCCATTAAAACGTTATTGAGCGATGAAGTTGCGCGCCACTGGCTGAAATATATCTTCAACTTGGCAATTCTGAACATTTCGCTGCTGGTATGCCTATTCTGAAGGTCGGTTTGATACTTTTTGTACGATTGCAAAGCACTGGACCATTTGATGGGTTTTCCCAGCTTGAGCTCGCTAACGCTACGATACACCCCGAGCCATAACGAGCTTGGTCCGATCCCGAGCGACTGGCACGCGTTGTTATAGTCTACAGTGTTGAAGGTCGATGGACCGCCTGGCTCATCAAGCCGGGCAAATATCGCAGCCAACACGTCCCAATCTGTTTTCATGAGCGAAACCTGCTCGACCTCCGGGTCATTGTCGATCTCATAGTCTGAACAGTCCGAACTATCTGATGCGTACGCGAGCAGCTGTCGCATGACAAAAGCACCTATAGTTGTAGCCCTGGTGGATCAAATATTATACATCAGATATTCAAGTAGTTTTTATAATTGGCTGTATTTGAAAGATACTTCACCGGGCCGTGTAGAGCGTTTCTTGCGGCCTGCCTTTTTAGCTATTATCACCGTACCGCCTCGATCTGTTTCGAATAAATTCTACACAAATTCTACACAAATTTTCTACTCGATAACTGCATTGTCGGGAACACGATAAATCTTCAGAGCCGGTGCGTTGGGGTCCCGCATCAGAACGTACCGCCCCGCATCCCTAGACTGGAAAATATTGATCAACGAGGCAACAATACCCCATCCGTTATCGATATTGAAGTTGAGTTCCTTGGAAAACGTTGCTGGGTCTCTGTTTTGCACGCCAATGAGCTCGTGCTGGGTACGATCCTTAACATTCACGCGAGAAACAAACCCGAGCTTAAGGTGTTTGGCACCGGCCAGGTACGCCTGCGCTGTCCACTGGCAGAGTTTGCTCAGGTTATTGCGCATTTCACTGGCAATGATAGCGCCGCGGTGGTTGGCCCAGCCATCTTTCCACTCGAGAGGCTGATACTCGTTCAGGGCGCGGACGATATCAAACGAGCCGTCCTCGTTGACTGCATCCACTTCGCTGCGTAGAACCAAGAAAGTTGGCTTGCAGCTATCCGATTCATCATTGCTACTGCAGTCAGTGCGAGTATAAAGGTATCCCTTTGGCAGAACGGCTTCAACCTCATCAGCAAACGGGTTGGGGTGTTCAAAGCTAGTTGAGGGCTCTGTCAAGACAGCTGCGCAAAACTTGGTGTTGAGGTAGGTGGCCTCCAGTGCCAACGCGCGGGGAGTGTTCATTTTGATCTCGGCCGTGTCCTGGGGTGGGTTACTGCTGTTTTCATTCACAGTGAGGAAATCGAGGGGCCCGTTCTCGCGCTTGTCAAAGAAGATATCGCCATTCTGTTTCTTTGTGATAATCACATCCCATGGTATGTTGGTGCGCGATGCACACATGAGCAGGGTAATGATTTTATCAGATGCATAGGCGTAGGTGGCACCGTCCCGGGGCCGCTCTGCCGCTATTTTCTCAATGACAGGGTCATCTCTTGCAGTCACGGCATAGACTGCATCACCATTCTCGGCGAGTTTACGGGGTTCTTTTGTGGTCTCGCTTTGCTTGTCGAATTGGCAAACACGTCCGGCCCGGTAAAGGACGGTTGGCTCGGGCTGAGGCAGATGCAGCTTCTGGAGCTCCGAGAACTGGTTGGTCTGCACCAGCTGCCAGTCCGTGCCAATCTGGACGCTGGGCTCGCGAATCCGTTTCTCTACTTGCCACGAGGGGCGTTGGCGAGGCTTGAAAGTGGAGTTTTGCTGCTGCTGCTGCTGCTGCTGCTGCTCTTGAATATTGCGTGAAGTAGCGTTACGAGAGCCAGGGTACTGGTTGCTGGGTGCCCCCGCACCACTGCTTCCAACACCGCTACGACGTTTCAGGACAGCGGATGCAGCACCACCACCACCACCACCCTTGACCTGTTTAGGAGCTTGTTTATCAACAACACTAAAGTTTACTGCGGTCTCTGGAGTATCTGTGGTGAAGAAGAACGAAGAGCTGGACCCGTAGGCGTGGTAAGGGTCCCGGAATCCGCGAGCGTGCTGGATCCGCTTGGTTTCCTTCTCCTTGAGAGGATCCTGGCCCCAATCAGCTACTTTACCTAACTTATCACCCTTTGAAAATGGCGCATAAGGCGCATCATTAAATCCCAAACTTTTAGGTGGACTGCCAGGTGGTCCCCAGGTTGATGAGAATGGCATAAAGGAGAGGAAGTAGGGGGGTGCAAGTTAGGGGTACTTGTTGAAGGGACGCGGGGGAAAAGATTATTTATTTTGTCTTTTTTCGCGGCTTAATATATCTATTAAATTTGTTTAGATGGTTTTGCAGGGATACCAAGCTCTGATGGTGGGTCCCCCTTCCCTTCACTCCAAGGACTCTTAACCCCCTCTCGAGACCTCAAGTGCCATCAAACCATCATGTCACCAATGCAAGCGGTCAAAAAGGGCGAGATGGACCTTGGTACCTCCATTATGGCGATTAAATACAAAGACGGGATCATTCTTGGCGCGGATTCGCGGACGTCTATGGGCGCAATGGTCGCCAACCGAGTCACCGACAAGCTCACCCAGGTCCACGAGCAGATTTGGTGTTGCCGCAGCGGTTCCGCGGCTGATACACAAGCGCTCGCAGATATTGTGGCGTATCACTTGCAGCAGTACGCTGTTGAATTCGGGCCCCCGCGCGCCAAAACCGCCGCAGCACTCTTCCGCGAGCTCGCATATAACAACAAGAACCACCTCAGTGCTGGCCTTATTGTGGCCGGTTGGGATGAGCGTACAAAGGGCGAAATCTACAGCATTCCCCTCGGAGGTTCCATGCACAGACAGGACTACGCCATTGCCGGGTCAGGAAGTACCTACATCTATGGTCTCTGTAACAAGCACTGGAAGCCAGATATGACCAAAGAGGAGGCCGTGGAGTTTGTCAAGATGAGTCTCGCACAAGCCATTCGCTGGGATGGTTCCTCCGGTGGTGTCATCAGAATGTGCGTGCTCACGGGTGAGGAACCTGAGCGACTCTTGTTTTTGCCTGATCAGTACGCCGGTGAAGAGTATCCACGTGAACGTGCGAGCTTACCCGTGGAGACTGATGCCCCTATGGCGTAAATTATTCAAGTAGCTATTTAATTTAGTGGGGGCCAGGTGAGGCCGAAAGAAATAATTTACAAGCAACCCCGGGTTACACAGAGAGAAGGGATTGGCGCCATCGCGAACGGAAGATTCTCCAACCATCCTCTTCTCTTTGATATGTTTCCCATAAGGCCCCTGGACCCTGCCAGCTAGCTCTAGTCATCATGGAATCAGTCAAAACAGCATTGCCAAAGGGGTCCTGGCAATATTGGTTCTGGAGGTCAACGCCAAAACGAGTAAGGAGACTGGTATATTCAAGCCGTAAGGATCCCCGCGATCTTCTCTCGGTCTACACTTTTCTCTTGAAAACAGAAAACGTGTTTGTTTTTGCCATCGAGCTCTGGGTCTACGAGAGCGATGCTCACACAACTATCTTTATTGCAAAAGCAGACACCTCAGGCTATACTCGCCAGCTCAATACGGGGCATCTGGTCGCTAAAATCCTCATAAACCTTTGTGCAAGCCTGCCCCACAACAAACCCATTAGAATCGCTCTCTCTGCCAAGTCTCAGGGCCAATACCTGTTTGCACATAGTAAAGAGAATCCAAAAAAGCATATCCTGGACGATGGCCAGCTGATTAAATGGTGGGTCCATACCCTCACCCTGGTACTCCCCAAACTCAAGTCCCCAGTGGCAAGGCTTCACATTCCCGGCATGAATGACCATGAAACTCGAGCATACCTGCCTACAAATAATCAAAATCATTGGGCACCTGGCGATATCTATGGTCGACAAGACGAATGGGCCGTCAAGTGTATCCCCCGATTTGATGATGACCCCAAAACACGGTTCTTGCAAGATATCGTAAAAGGTAAACGGGCTAAGCGAGTATTGTGCAGTCAATTCTGGCTCGAACTTGCTGATCGACAAGAATGCAATATTGGAGCGCGAATCGGGTTCATCGGCATTGAAGCCAGCGCAGTGCAAGGAGTTGGCCCCACCACAAACCAAGCCAATTCTCTTGGATACGAGGCCAACACAAGACTCAAGCAAGCACTCATGAGCGGTAATTATAGTACCATCGAAAAGGCAATAGAGTCAAGCGAGGTTCTTGAATCGCATCTGCCAGAGGGTAATGAGATCCAAGGCGAGTTTGATTATCGCGAAGCAACCGCGCAGAAAAAGCAAGTAGAGAAACCTAAAGTGGTGGTCAATACACTCCAGGGGCTGGTGCGTAAGAAGAAGGCCTAAGTGTCGACCGCAAGCTGCGTCTTTGGTTGGGCACGCTCCCGTCTTGAGCATTGGAGAAACCCTGTTTTCTGCATGAAGCTACCTTGCGTTGGGGCTCACCCTTGCGGTTGGATTGCTTGGAACACGCTTTGGCAGACATGGCTTTTTGCTCTGCGCACCCGAGAATCTCAGGATCAATGAGCTTGTGATCCAGATCAATAGTACTGGGCGGAGTCTGTGTCTCGCCTAGGGGTAGCATCTTGAGATCCTCCTCTCTCTGGGTGCGCTCTTTCTGCATCACGTTGACTCTATCGCGGACATAATTGACCAAGTTAGTCAAGTGGTGCCTATCCAAGATGTTCATTTCGACTTTTTTACCCATGAAAATCTGTCTCTGTACCTCGCGGCGCCACGCTGCATGCTTCTCATCGTGGATCCAGTCTTTTTTGAGCATGCTCATAATCAATTTGTACTCTCTAGTACTGATATCGAGCCATCCATCTTGAAAATCAAGAATACTCACGCCCAAAAACTCCACAGTGCTAATTGGGAAATGATACTCGAGGGTATTGGCGCCCGAGTTTTCATAGGTGTGCAAAATATGCATCCCGTGCACATCGCTATCCACAAGCCCATAAATCGGCAAATCAGGATTACACTTGTGTAATGCGTAGAGAAATTTGCGGGTGTAGTGGTCGGGGAATCCTTTGCCGGTAATCAAGATTGCCTCTGAGAGCTGAGAATGGATGTGCGAAAAAACGCCCTCTTTTTCGACAATAAGGATATATTTGGGGGAGGTTGTGCCCTGTAAATGCCTGATATCAACGATTTCACTACCGACGGGCACAAGAGAGGGACCATTGAACCGATGAATGGTTTTTTGGACCCGGATTGTCTGCCTGGTGTCGGGGTCATAATCCTCCAACGTGACCCGCAAATCAGCCACAACGAGACCTTTGGGAGAAGGAACAATTCCCAGAACCGATCTCGAAACGCCAATATTGAGGCACAGGCGCTCAATGGCCGATGATACCTGCTGCTGGTTACTGAACAGCGCGACATCCTGGTAATAGATATCGCGCGTGGTGATATTTGTGTGTAGCCGCAGGTTCTCCAAAACTAAATAAATCACCCGCAACATTACAACGCATTGCTTGGCTTGGTTATAGTTGCGCCCTGGAAAGTGCAGCACGCGCCCACTTGATCTTCGGCGCTCTTCATGGAAACCATCCGCCGAGCAGAATTCTATATCCGGTAATGGTAATTTTAATGAACCGTACGTTTTAAAATCTTCTGTAGCCAATCGCATAAAATCATCAAGACATTTGATCACGCACTTGCGACACATGACTAGAGTGTATATCCCTAGGGGAGGTTGGCAAGTGGACCTAGATGAGGTTCGCGCCCAGGCATTCAGAATTAGCTAGATTTGAAAGGAAAACTCAAAGTAAATTAAGAAGAAAAATTATACAAACAGACTATTATTTAGGTGCCCGTATTGCCTTTCTGTGGTGGTGCGTGTGTCCTACTACTACCTGGCCTTAGCTGAGCTGACACTTTGAAATGTGGGGTATAGCCAGGACAGGATCCACCAAAATCGCACTAAACGGGCTTGCCCCGGGGCTCACGACGTTTAGAGCTGCGTTTTTGCGTGATGCGTGCACGTCTCCGACCTCTGTTGATGTCAACTCAAGCCAAAAGACTTTCACAACCCCGTCCATCACTGGAGTGACTTTTCAGGAGGCTAGGGTCGAGAACAACAAGCTGAAAATCAAGTGGTCCGATGGTCACTGCTCTGAATTCGACAAGGGGTGGCTCCAGAGGTACTCCAGTACCGCCAACTCGCTCGCCTACCGCACACCTCAGCTATGGAAGCCGTGGGCTGGCAAAGAACTCGACCTGTACCAGCTATCTTTCGAGGATCTCGTGCACAAAAACTCTAGTTTCAGAGAGGGAGTTAAGGGTCTCGCCGAGTACGGAATGATGCAGGTTACTGGTATCCCAGAGGGTGAGTGTGGGTACAAGAGCGGCACTCCTACTGTCGAGGTGATTGCCAGTATACTAGGATCGTACCCCAAACCGACATTTTATGGCACTTCTTGGGATGTTAAAAGCGTCAAGGAGGCGCGTAATATCGCCTACACATCGGTTTTCCTGCCCCTCCATATGGATATCCTCTACTATGAGTCCCCTCCTGGTCTTCAGCTGCTGCACGTTGTTGAGAATAGCGTCACTGGTGGCGAATCGTATTTTGCTGATTCCTATGCTGCGGCTCTCAGTATCAAGGAAACTGACCCTGATGCCTATGATGCCCTATGCAAGGTACCTCTCAGCTACCATTATGTGAATGATGGTCAGCACTATTTCCAAATGCGTCCTGTCATCTCGCTCGATCCCTATACTGGCAGAATTAACCATTTTAATTATTCGCCTCCTTTCCAGGCTCCGATCGATGCCCTGAATAGCCTCGATGATGTTACCTTTGATAACTTCACGAGAGGTCTCAAGGCGTTTGAGACCTTTGTTGAGAACCCCGCTAATCAAATACAGTTCAGAATGGTTCCTGGCACCTGTATTGTATTCTACAACCGCAGGGCTCTTCACGCTCGTCATGAATTTGATGCGTCGAGTGGCGACCGTTGGTTCAAGGGTAGTTATACCGACATTGATGCGTTTAATAGCACGATAAGGACTCTTGACGACTCTTGAGAGGGCCGCCCCCTTCAGATAGTCATGCTTGGCAGGCCTCCCCATAATACACTATACTATGTAGCTGTTTTAATTAAATGACATCACTGATCACCTTGGCAGCCTTCTTGTAAGTATCGAGAGTTTCCTGACACTTGTTGCGCTCTTGAACAATCGAAGCATCCTCATAAAGAAGCTCATCAAACAATGACTCCTTGTAGAGATCGGTAACCAACCGATTCTGAGCAATCTCCTTGGTATGGTTAACAAGTAGGTGCATAATCGCTTTAGGGACCTGGTCACAAATAGTCTCTCTAACAATGGAAAAGTAAGAAATGATCAATTTGAGAATCAAGTCACACTCGAGACGTTCACGAGGAGTCAAGTCCTGAGCATCGGCACTGAGGCGCTCAAAGTGTTTTTGAGTGTTATCGGCAGTAACTGTGGGTAAGGGACCCTGACCAGGAACGTTGCTACCAAAGAAATAATTGAGGAAGGTCTCTTTTTCGACGCCACCATTCCCGTCATCATCACTTGACTCAATGGCGGATTCAGCCACTCCCTTGGGGCTATCAGGGTGAGCGACACTCAATTCCTCCAAAGCGGCGGCAACCCCACCAGTACTTTTTCTTTCACGGTGCTTTTGTTCTTCTACTGCTTGCTGCATGGCCGCGGCAGGGCCCATAAAGTTGGGGTGGTTGGTGTTGATATACGCTTTTTCAATCTCAATTAGGGAAGAGATGTACTGACTGGTAGGTCCCAGGCGCTCATTAAGCAGTTGAGATACAGTCTCGATCAAGCGACCGCTGAGGCGGGGGAACCTATCGAGCTCCTGGTGGCCACAGTTGTGACAGATTTTCATGAGCTCTTCGTATACGAGCTCGACACAGCGGTGAGCGGGCGCCTCGAGCAGCTTGATTTGAGGTTTCACGAGTAAATCAAATGCCAACTCGGGTACAAAAAGTGATGCACGGGGCCCGGTGGAGTTGCGAATGGCAGTAAGCACATCATGGTAACTCAGGGTTGCGATGGGATCAATGTTTTGCAAACTTTTAGTAAACACATCATTAAAGATATAGTAGATGCGAGCTCCGCCGCACAACTCTTTAATAGAGATATGCTGCGACGTACCGTCGATTGATTCAACAAATGAGCTGGCAAAACGGGTCATGAGGCGCAAAACAAGGGGGCCCTTTGCCTCAGACACTTGCTGAGTTCCAAAACGCGAGAGTTCTTGCTCTGTCTGACCAATGAGGGTATTAAGGCGAGCCTTGATGTCTGGTAACCGGTCTCTAATGTGGGTCATCAAGGTCTGATTGAGCAGCTTGGCCAGATATGCAGTACCACACTTGTGGGAGATGGCACGATATGCTGGGTGCTGGTCGAAATAGCGACGCTCTTCAGCAAGAGAGTCATCCATCGGCTTGTGGTCCTGAATATCTTGCTGCGACCGGTTCACAACACCAATGAAGCCCAACTTGAGAGGGTATACACTACCATTGAGGATATCCAGAGCATTGGTTCCTTTATCCATTAGGTCTAATTTGGTCAGAACACCAATTGTGCGTTTGGATTCGGGGTCCATTTGCCGGGCCAGCTTGAGACTCTCACTGTTGACCAGGTCTTGGTTTGCGGGGGTCACCGCCAGAATCAGCGAGTTGGGTTTGGAGATGTACTCTTGGACCAGGTTCTTGGTCTGCTTCTCGATATCTGTAGGCTGATCCCCAATCGGCACTTTGGTAACACCAGGAAGGTCAACGAGGGTCAGATTAAGCACATGGGGGGAGAAAATCTTGAGGTTGATGGGCAACTTGTTGATTCCTTTGTTGTTACCGGCGATTCTGTGAGTTTCGCTCTCGATCTCCTCGCGAATCTCGTCAAAACTATAAAACTTGCGGTTCGGCACATGCAAGAACTCGCCGTATTCTTGGGCATCAGAGGTGTTTACCAGCTGCAGAATGAGCGGCCTGCGGGTCACGATTCCGGTACCGCGGGGCAAAAAGTCTTTCCCCACAATGTTCTCCAAAACACTACTTTTACCACTACTTTGACTACCAACAACAACAACTTGCGGAAGATCAAGGGTATCCAGACCAATGGTGTTGAATACAAGGTCCTGTAGCTTGTTAACTACGGGAATTAGGTCCTCTAAACTCATGCTTGGGGTCGTGTTTGATTGAGTCAGGGGCAGAGGTGGGTGGTGCGGGGGGGGGGGGGTCCTCATTTGCGGGACACTGGAGGGTCCACCGCAGCTTGTAGCATTCTATGGGTAGAGGTATAATCTATGGAATAATAATATCGCGGTACAAAAACAAATACATTAAAGTACGGCTTGCCCCGACCCTAAAATTTACAAGTGTTGCTATTTGCCAGGAGATGATAATGGAATGCTGGTGAATGGCTTCCTGAAAAAAAAAGGAGTGCCCGAAACCAGATTCGAACTGATGATCTCAGCATTACTAGTGCTGCGCCTTACCAACTTGGCCATCCGGGCTGACTCACTCGTAATCTCGGCGGGCTAACGGGTGCCGAATCTAGCCAATATTTCCGGCGCTTACGTAATACATATGTCACGTGGCTTGCGTTTTGGGCTTGACTAAGCTAATTTTGCCCGGCCGATGGTTTAATGGTAGGGTGCAAGAGGTTTGGGGTTCGACTCCCGGGTGGTCACTTTTAATATTTTTTAGCGGCCGGAACGTGAGGTGCATTAAAAAATTCGACCAAGTGTACCAACGTCACGTTATCTTTGCACACATTATCGATCACGCAGGGATCAGCATGTATTCGGATCACGCTTGTGTGCAGTGTATTCATTCCTCTTGTTTACTCACGAATTTTTTACGTACCTCAACCAAAGTTTGCATGCTAGTGCACATCACAGTTGAATCGAAATCGGGAAGAGGGGGGAAGGGGGGGGAGCGAAAAAATGTCGCCCCGTGGTGATTCTACCGTCAAGGTAGTTGGTCAAGGCAATTGATCAATCCTTGTAAATACCACTGTAGATTGAAACATTGCTTAACTCCTTCACGGGGAGCAATTATTTCCTGGATCGTCTAGGATTCGTCCCCACATTGCATAGATGATCTTCAATTACGGCGCATGAGGGGTATGAGATCTTGGCTGTCATTAAATCTGCATGCCAAGCTGAGACTATCAAGCCTTTCTAGTGGAAATAAAGAGGGTACCCCCCCTAGAAATTCATATTTTCACTAAAAAAATTAAAACTTCAGCGAATTATGGCGCCGATTCCAAAACACCCCATTTGTGAGCCCCTATGCAGGGTTGACGCATGCATGCGCTAGCTTTATGCACGTGGGACAGCCATGATACCTTTGCTTGATTGAAAGATAATTCTGAAGCGGCAAAGCTAAGAAGGTGTCGCAATATGATCCCCTTAAAATAACGATATCTGAAGCCAATTGGCTCCAATGAGTGCGACTTTTCCGATTGAGGCTTTGCTGAATGTAAAGCGGCCTACATCGTCAAGGCACGCCATATGCGAGGGTGATTTTACAAGTCGCTACTACCAGCACTATTTGCATAGCCCAGGACAATATGCACTTGCGGGGAATGCGGGGATTGCACACGTGGGGACTGAGTATATAATGGGGGTATCTGCCAAACATCCTAGCATCCAAATGGTCTCTTTCAACTCTATCCTCATTGCCTCTGCTTTCTCTCTCGCTTCCGCTGATATCGCTGCATCCATTGATGCTGTTGCATCTAATGCCTCATCTCTCTCTGCTCGCGTCGTCAAGTGGAACTCTCAGCAAGGCCTTAGTCCCGCTTTGGATATCCAGAATGGATACTACCCCTTGTCCAGCGCTGTTTCTAGCTTGAACAAGGCCGTTGATGGAGTTTCTCAGCAGCAGATCTCCAGTAACGTCGACAGAGCTATTACTCTTACTTCGAACGTTTCTGGGTTGCTCGACGCCCTCTCTGCCAAAGCTGCCGACTTCCAGAGCGTTGGTGCTTACAGCATTGTAACTAGTGATATCAATGGCCTTTCTACTCCTGCCGCTCAGATCGTCTCCAAACTCCTTGCCTCGAACAACGACGCTGCTGTGCGCGCCTCTCTCGAGAGCCCCATTGACCAGCTCGCTGATGCTTTTAGCACTGCCATCTCGGCATACAAGGCTAGCTCTGTCGACTTTCCCCGTGTTAACTAGTTTAACTCGTATCAAGTAGTATTCTCGTATCAAGTAGTTATTGAATTTATGTGGAAACTAGGGGTAAGCGGAGCAAATGCCACGTCTTGAGGTTTTGCACCTAAAATCAATCAGATGAAGATTCGAATATTAGTAACTTCTGATCCATCGCCACGAAATCATAAGACTTCCGAAAGAATACATGTCCGAGTTGTACCGAAAGTTTCCAGAGGTATAACCAGCTCTACATAATTTTGCTCAATTAGCGTTGGCATTATACATTGAATAATATTTCTCATTACTAGTCCATTCAGCAATATTTGCAACAGTTTAAATGCCTCATATATTACCCTACATACGTGCCAAGCCAAGTGCGCGCATTGCCCCTCCATCGTGGATAATTATAGGCATCTCGAAATCTAGAAACTCGTTTTGAGCTGAGCCCAGTTTCCAGATTTGACAATTCCCCTCTAAAGAGAGTCTCTTCTCTTCTCTTTACGAGTGGAGGTACCCTTTGGGTGCAAACTCTTCTCCACAGGTGATAATCGATGCAATTCTATAGACTCACGCTCTATTATGTAGAAGCAATCATTCCAACTTATGTCGAATTTGTGATTGTTTTCACATTGGATGGTAGCAATTTATTGTCAACTACGGTAGGTTTACCAAGAATACCACCAGCCTCCAAGCAGTGCAAGAACTTCGAGGGACCAGAACCCTCACCCCTGACTCGAATATGCTATATTGTCTTGTATAGAGGTAAATTTACGCTCGGGTTTGGCACCTTGGGCCGCTCGACCAAATTCGCCCGTCTTTTTTTATTTTCAGTTTGCTTCACTACAGCTCTAAATATTGCTTTTAACGCGCCCTCACTCTTTAAATTGAGGTGGGTCGCTAGCTTCTATATGTAGCCCTAGTCAGCCTTTTTTTATTTTCAGTTTGCTTCACTACAGCTCTAAATATTGCATTTAGCGCTCCCTCTCTTTTTAAATTGAGGTAGGTCGCTCGCTTCTACAAATAGCCCTAGTCAGCGAAACGCTAGGAAACAGAACCCCTTGTGGTGGGTCCCGGTGCAGCTGCTGACTGTCATCCTGGATCATGTGGTATGGGTGGGGAGGTATGCACGGGGATTGAAAAATTCTTTTCCCTGGTGCCTTCGCTCCAAGCACGCACAAATCGTATTGTGGAATCAAGTTGCCGCGGGGGCGGCTCAGCATGGTGAACAGCTTTTTTCAGCCGTCACGTGATACAATTACAAGTGCGTCATTGTACAATGTCTCGAAAATCGCAGAGGGCCGATGGTTTAGTGGTATAATTCTCGCTTAGGGTGCGAGAGGTCCCGGGTTCGATTCCCGGTTGGCCCCTTTTTTACTGATTTTACATCACTCGTATCTGAAGTTTATATACGCGGAACACGTGACACAATTACAAGCCACTCAAACAGCTTCCAGGTCCCACCCGATTGGTCCCTTGGCCCAGTTGGTTAAGGCGTCGTGCTAATAACTTCTCAATGAGATTGTCACGCGAAGATCAGCAGTTCGATCCTGCTAGGGACCATTTTTGTCACCAACACTTGTCCTCTAAGATTAAAAGTCGAACCCCACCTACTTTGTGTCACGACAATGCGGGCCGTCGAGTTTTTTGTTTTGTATTTTTTAGTTTGATACAGGTAGATAGACTTGGTTCGCGCATCATATGTAACTAATATTGAGTGAGGTAGCTCTTGGCCTCCTGTATGTCCATAGCCCCAACCTCACTATAGCTCTAAATATTGCTTTTAGCGCACCCTCTCTTTTAAACTTGAGGTCGTGCTTTATTTAGGTTTGAAAAAAAAAATAAACTTGAGGTCGCGCGTCACGTGATATCTCTACAAATCACCTAAACGATTACAATCAATGTTTCAGTCGGTCCCTTGGCCCAGTTGGTTAAGGCGTCGTGCTAATAACTTCTCTATGAGATTGTCACGCGAAGATCAGCAGTTCGATCCTGCTAGGGACCATTCTTTTTCGCTTTTTGGACCTCGGCTCTAAACTCTAATTCTATGCAGATGTGTTGAGGCCCACGTGCAAGGGATGAAGATGCCGAGGCGAGATAAAGTATGTGCTGCAGAATCTTTGTATATATTGTATTCGTAGCACACGTAAAGAAAAGGCCTTTCCCAGGATCGTGAAGTATGCACTTTAAATGCAGGTCACGCCGCGGCTATAAATAAACCACTCAACCTCACATTGTGTTTTGTAACAACACAATTTTTTATTTATATCATAAATGCACATTCTAATACGTCTAAATCGCGTGCCGTTGACCGCCTCACCCCACATACCTAAGCCCCCCCCTCCCCCTACCTGCCTTTAAAAGAGAAGGGGGGCCTAAACTCGACACGACTCATATACTCATACTCAATCATGAAGGACAAAGACACCAAGGTGTTTAGTATCAACTGTGTATGGGTTTCCTATTTGCACACGATTTGCGCCTCGAGTGCGTTTCTCGCTGCCCTAATTGTGGGCTGCGCGCTGCATTACCATAAGATCGTGGAGAACGAACACTTTGGGTACCCTGAAGAATGGTTCCCCAGCGTGAGCGCCGCAATTGGTGACCGGTACCCCGAGCGGTCTGTGTATCAGATTCTGATTGCGGTCACCAGCGGCCCTCGCTTTTTGCTCGCGATTATCTCGTATATTCTCGCGAACAGACCCAACTCCAGCATGCCGTTTTGGATGTTTGTTTGCGGCGTCTTGCGTACTTTTACTTGTGGTGGCTGGACCTATGTGACCAGTACTGATGATCACGACGCGCACGATATCTTTATGATTGGTTACATTGTTCTTACGATACCCTGGACCGTCCTCAATACTCTTTTGAGCCCCAAGGGATCTCAGGTCCGTACTCTGCGGTTTTACACCGGTTCTGCCTTTTTTGCCACCATTGTACCCCTCGTTTACTTTTTCATTCAGCACAAAGTCAACCGCGTCGCCGGTGCGTATACCATCTACGCGTTCTTTGAGTGGGCACTAATTGTGCTTGATGTAGGCTTTGATAGCCTGACAAGCTACACTTTTGGTGATTTGGAACTCACCTTCGAGGACGAGGGCGGCGTTGTTCTCAAGAAAACCCAGTTGTCGACGACTGAGAACAGAACCGCTGGACCCTCGATCTTCAATTTCATCGTAGCCTCAATCAACTGGTTTGTGTGGTGGTCGGTGTTTACCAGCCTTGGTGTTTTGATTTGGTATTTCCCCCTTTGGTATATGGGTATCTCTGGTTACGAAGCACTGCTTTTAGGCATCGCCTCCCCTATTCTCTTGGTGGTGCCCCCTATTCGGAAACTGTTTATCAAGTTCCCTCAGCTCAGCTATTTGGGTACCGCCATCGGTGTAGGTGCTTATTGGGTTCCTAAACCCACTGACCGTGTCTGCTGGGTTGCATTGGCTTGCGCGTTTGGTTCTATTAGCATCGCTACTAGCTTTACTACCCAACGTCCTGTACCTGGTTTCCAGGGTGCTGCGTTTATGGTCGGATTGCTGCTTTCGGCCGTTGCCAAAATGTACGGCTGGACCAACAATCCTATCTGGCCCGTGATGAATGATTCAAATGGAGGCCTCAACGCTTGGGGTCTTGCTATTGCTATTGCGGGCAGTCTTCTCACCGCCACTGGAACAAAAATTGGGCCCGCCGTCGCATCCGCTGGTGGATGCAGCATCTCTTCTGGAGCTGCTTTGGGAGCCCTCATCTTTGCGCTCGAAACTTGGGTCTCTGACACTTCCCTGATCCCTCTCTGGGTTTGGGAAGGCTACCCCGTACGGGGCCCTACCCCTCTGCCCCATGGCCTGGTTACTCTTTTCACGGTAGCTGCTGGTCTTTACATTGGTGTTTCTCGCCCCAAACTAGCTCTCTCAAACCGCTTATTGGTGTCTGGTGCAGCTGGGTTTGTGGTGGTTCAGAACCTTAAACACTGGGCCGGGTTTTTCGGCGGCCAGGTGCTTGTGCTTTGGCTCAGCGCCGTAACTCCTGCTCTTTTCGAAGCTGCAGGCCGCCATTCTGCTTGGAAGTCTTTTGGCGTTGCATTGCTGTTTGTTATCTTTTTCATTCTGGGTGAAACTTGGACCGTTGCATACGCTTTTGTACCCGGTGGACCTGCTCTTCGTGAACGTACCTGGGTGATTATGAGTACCAATACAGCACTCGTTGCTTTTGGTGTTTGGAACGCGCGCAAGTCTCAGTTTGCTGGGCCAGCCAAGGCCATCAAGGAGGCCACTTCTGCTGCCACTGCCGCCGCTGCCAAACTGGTCCATATTGTAACTGGTGCTTTGGCTATTGTACTCGTTCTTGGTACTTTGGTCACTGTCCAGCGTTTGCAGCACATCACCCCTGCCCCTCGTCACCCCGAAACCAAGAGTTTGACTGCTGGTATCTGGACTATTCATTTCGCACTGGACAATGATATGTGGGCCAGTGAGACCCGTATGATGTCTTTGATTGATGAGCTCGATATCGACGTTATTGGATTCCTCGAGAGCGATACCCAGAGAGTCATTGGTGGTCACCGTGATATGACCCAGCGTATTGCCGAGGAGCTTGGATTCTACGCTGATTTCGGACCTGGTCCCAACAAGCACACATGGGGTGCTGCGCTCTTGTCTCGTTTCCCTATCGTCAACTCCACTCACCACCTAACTCCTTCTCCTGTTGGCGAATTGGCACCTGTCATCCATGCGGTTTTGGACGTACATGGTGAGTTTGTTGATGTCTTTGTTTTCCACTCTGGTCAAGAAGAAGACCCCGAGGATCGCCGCTTGCAGACCAAGTATGTCACTGAGCTCATGCACGAGACCCCTCGCCCAGCTATTTTATTGTCTTATTTGGTAACTAAACCATTGGAAGGCAACTACAACACGTGGGTCAGCGAGTTTAGTGGGATGCGTGATATTGATCCCAGTGATTGGGACCGCTGGTGCGAGTACATTTTGTACAAGGGCATCAAACGTACAGGCTATGCACGTGTTTCCCGCTCCACAATCACCGATACCGAGCTACAGGTTGGTAAATTTGTTGTTGGTGAGCAGCCCGATTATTCAAACACTCGCGTCGACGAGTCTCAGGTCGCAGAGGGACTCCGTTTCCCGGCTAAATTCAGAGGCCAAGGTGTTCGTGGTCATCGTTACCACGTGTTTGATGAGCCCCGGTATTTCCAGTAATTTTTTCATACACAGTGGACTAGTGTTTATGATTTATGATTGTTTGAGACAGTGCTCGGCGAGGGGACGCAGGTAATATCATCTGATATTCCAGCGGCCTATAAAGGCTGTTTGCTAGTCACCATATATGACCGTAAATGTATGCATTTACTAGAATAGATGTATTTACTTGAAATTGTTCAGCTGCTCGGCACAATATATGATTTTTATTCACTTGTGCCCTCCAACTGAAGCAGGGGAAGTGTGAAAAGGGGGAAAAATAAAAAAAAAAAGAGAGAAAACCGTGAAAATGCAAGTATGGTAGGATATTAAAACAACTCTCCAGACACCTCTCGGAGCTCTTTATGCTTGCTCTCCATTATATGCTAGGCACATATGTTTAGCGATATAGCTGCAGGCCAATTTATGCACGATTATATCAGCCGAGAGAAGTCCCATATCAATAAGCTGGGTCCCCCCTAACCTCACCCCCCTCGATTAAAATCTGATTTGCGCCCGGCGCAATGTATTTATTATTACTGAGTGTACTGAGTCTAGTGGCGGCAGGGCGTACTACCTCCCCTGTACCACTAGGCGCACAAACTCTGGCCTCGACGGTTGTAGGAGGAGGAGGAGGAGGCGGCGCGTCTTTGGCGATCCCGCACGAACCTACCCCACCAGCGCCATCCCCGTGGTACTTCAAGCTGAAAAATTACCTGCAGAGCGGTTTCGATGGTAGCAAGTCCCAAACGCAACAGTTTCTGGGTGAGTCTTTTGACCGTTACCTCACAAACGCCGTTATCCAGTACCGCTTCTCGAGCCCCGAAGATGTGAGCGCTTTTCGGGATGCCACGGCCGCTCTTGTAGTTGACACCTGGTTTGTGGACACTGATTATGGCGTTGTATGCCTCGATATCTCGCAAATGGACACGTTTGATCGTCTGCTCCCGGCCAAATTGCGCGACACAAAGTCTGTGACAGATGCTGATGTGCATCGCACTGTTATCAAGACATTTCCGCTGCATCCGGTTGAGCTTCCCAGTGACAACTTTGCCAACGCAAGCGAGATTCAACGGTACCTCCAGACGTTCCCCAACACGGCTGACCTTGGTCATTCCTGGGAAGGCCGCCCCATTACTGCTGTACAGCAGGCATCCATCACTCTCCCTGCAGCGGAGAAGACTGCTGGACAAGCGTCGCCGCCGCCGCCGCCGCCACAAACTCTGTATGTCTGTGGCCTTCACGGCCGCGAGTGGGCATCCGTCAGTGCCTGCCTTGGTTTACTGAAATCTTTGGCACCAGGCGAAGCAGTAGTTCCATTGGTCAACCCCGACGGCTACCACAACACATTCTCCTTTGATCGTTTATGGAGCAAAAACATGCAGCCGACCTCCCTGAGCTTTTGCCCTGGCCACGATATCGCGCGGGGGCTCATGGGCACCTATGAGCTCGATGCTACCCAGTGCTCAGAATCCTATTGCGGCCGCAAAAGTGATGAACCGCTCGAAGTAAGAGCGCTCAATGAGTATGCAGCTAACTTTAAGCGAGTCGTTTATGTTCAAGGCACCGAGCGCACTCCCGAATCACGAGTCTACGAAATCGACCGGCAGAAAAAAAAGTTCCGCGTTTCGCTGCCTGACTATGGATCGTCGTTCTTGATCTCTAGGAACCATCTTGGTGATGCCGTCTCAAGTGTAAAAAATGCAATTGAGAGTCTCACTGATTAAGGGGCTACCTGGCTGATCTAAAGATCATTATTATTATTATTAAATTATGTCATCATGGATAAGTGTCGTGCAAAGTGGAACTCTATCGTAGGAAATAATAGATCAAAGCCTCTACTATCTAAATTACCTCCGCAAGTATCAGTCTTCTTGGGGTACAGAGACCCCTCTCGGCCCAAGAGCTCCTTGATCCCTGATGCCCCTGAATGGGCAAGGCTAATACAAGTGCTATTATTGACATACGGTGCGCTTTGCGTGCAAGCGGCAATAAACAAGTACGCTTATCCGTTCAGAAACTGGAACACCTCGGCCCTGATCCCAAGTTTTGGCGCCAGTGCTATTCTATGCTTCAACGCATCTACCACCCCTCTTGCCCAGCCACGCAACCTGTTTTTAGGGACATTAATATCTGCATTTATTGGTATTGCACTGGCAAAGCTTTGGCTCGAAGATGAGGCCAACGTAAGGTACCTTTGGCTGGCTGCTCCACTGTCGTGTAGTATCAGTTCAGTGGTTATGAGCGTGCTGAAATGCATCCACCCACCTGCGGGTGCCGCTTCTGTGATTCCGATTCTGCAAGACGAGATTAGGCAACTGGGTTGGAAATATCTGGTGATCGAGCTGGTGGGATGCTCTGTTTTCTTGGCTTTTGCATGTCTCTTTGACAATATTTGTGCACGTTACCCCACGCATTGGTGGACCCCGCATCCCAAACCGCCTGTGCATCCTAAGATTGAGATTGCGTGCGATTCACTCGACGCTAGTGTTGATATAGATGATGCGCATATCTTGGATCTGGTTTCAGAGATCCAGGAGTACCTCAAAATGAAATCTGAATCCTATTGAGGCTTTACCATGACTTATTGTTGTGTGGCTAGTTGAGTGCAGCCATGCAGTGCAGTACGACCACCCAAGAGCGTAGGCCGGGGTACACCTAAAGCGTGCACCTCAAGTCTACACCTAAAACACACTGTACAGCCCTGACTACGATTCTAATCGCAATTACCCCAAATCTAGTTGAATAACTTATTAATGCTGGAAATTATAGGCAAAGAAAAAGGCGTTCTCTATTGCCACTGGCGACGCACGCCTTGAAAAGAGCCACAAGTAGACCAAGGCAATGCTACGCTGAGCTTATGCTATGCAACTAGGCTTGGCGGCCCACCTTGAACGATAAAATGTCGTTTTTGTTTTTATCGATTTCATCGTCCTCGCCAAGTTTCACTCCACCGACTCCTTCAATAAACATCACTGGCGCATCTCCTACAACTTTGCGCATAACACTGCTAATCTTGGTGCCTCTACGGACCAGAATACAGTCGGGGAAAACAGTTTTGCCACCATAGTTGCGAATGTTCTTGACCGGGTAAACAGGTACCAATTCGAGAGCTTCGACGGCTTCTTTGAGCACATTAGCGACACCTGTACTACCAAACCTGTATAGGACCAAATCACGCACCGTTTCGAGCCTACCTTTCATCTTCTCGTCCATATCTTTGAGGTCAGAATCAGGGAGATCTTCCTTGGTATCCACAAACTCGGTGCCACTTTCGTAAGCCACATAGTTTTGTTTTTCTAGCTTCCGTAAAAGTACTTCGCTCATGGCAGACGTGAGCACCTGGCGCATTGTGGGGAATTTCTTCGCTATTTTGGCGACATTTTTGTCACTGTCTGGGTGATCGATTTTATTAAGAGACAAGACGGTTGGGAATTTCTCCTGCATGAATACTCTGATAACCAAGTCAAGTTGATCATTGTTCCAGGTGTGCAATGGCCCCAGTGGGGATTCACCTGGCTCGACCTTGAACTCTTTAGCAGCACGCTGCTCGGCTTTAGCAACTGCACGAGTCACCAGCTCTCTATTTGCACCGTATCCACCAAATTGTGACAGCAGGGTGTCTATATTTGATGATTTTGTGGCAGCGTGTCGGCGACAGATATTGCCCCATCTCTCTTGGAGATTGCCCTTGACCCATCTGAAAATTTCATCATGTAGCCACTCAATATCAAAAGAGGGGTCGTAGCCCCTTGTGTTTTTGCCCTCTGCGTCTGTAGTACCACTTGAATCTACTACATGGATCAGGGCGTCTGCGTGCCGCAAATCATCCAAGAACTTATTACCGAGACCTCTTCCTTCATGTGCTCCAGGCACTAGCCCGGCAACATCTAATAGTAGGATAGGTACATGCCGTACGCCATTTGTGCACCAGCCATGGTTAGGCTTACATTCTGCTTCAAGACTGAATCTGGCACATGCACATGGCACTTGCACATACCCCGTAGCTTTATTAGGATCAATAGTGGTAAAGGGGAACGCTCCTACCTTAGCAGCAGCATCTGTGAGACTGTTTAGTGTTGTACTCTTACCTGAACTGGGTTTACCAACGAGCCCAATCATTATTAAAGTAGGGTGGTGAAAAATCCAAAACCACAAGGAACCCAGGGAGATGAATAGGCCGTTTATTTACCTATCAGAGCAGCTTGTAACACAACGTAATAACGTCCAGCTAATTGTGAATTGCGCACAATCACATGGCTATGATCCTGACCCCGAGCTAGTGGAGGAAATATGGAACCAGCAGGCACTCAGTACCAAGAGTCAGCTATTGAAATATAATATTTTGAGCTCAGGGTACAAGCAACAAGCACTACGTAACTGGTATAATCACTTGAGTGATCAACTATTGCCCGGAATCGTGGGGCCAAGCTCGCCTCGATCCAGTGATCCGGCCCTCGCCCAGACTATTTTCCAGTGTCTCTGTGACCCCAAGAGTTGGAGTATACCCCACGAAACGCATAAATTTATTCAAGAGCTGCAAGCAAACCAAATAAATTGGGGCGTCATTGCCAATGATGATCACCTCTCTCCCTTGGCCTTGAAATACCTGGGATTGAAGCCGTTTAAAGTCATATCTGCATCCCAGAACTTGTTCAAACCATTACCCAACATTTTCGAAAAAGCATGGAGAAAAGTGCCCACTGCCTCACAACACAATGTGTGGTTTATAGGCGACTCGAGGGCTCCTTACGATAATATTCACACAAAGTATATGCGCACGGTGATAATGGGCAGTGTATTGGATAAGTCAAATCCGGAAAGATGGAGACTAACGTGTTTTGATGATTTGTTCGAAGAATTGGGCATTGGCGTAAACGAGGCTGATTTTGAGGAGGTCGATATGGGCGCTGAAGTTTTGCAGGAGTTTCTCGAATTGCCGAAAAATAAAATTATTCCTCGAGGAGTGCGCGATAAGGGGCTTGTAGATATCCCGAAAAAGTAGTGGAAGGTGGGAGGGGGGAAACCTCAAAAGACTCGACACAAGTGTATTATAAATTATGTATATTAGGAGCTATTCGGAGCCTTCTGATGACACCGGTTTGATTGTTTCTGTCTCGCTTTCATCATCGCTCTCATTCAGATTCGCAAATCCTGGTGAGGCACCTCTCGAGCTATTGATACTGTGATCAACGGGTGCCGGCTCTGAGCTCTTGCGGTAAGACTTTGAGATAAATGAGTCTGCTGGTTGGTGAACGGGCTGGAGAGCACAAGTACTAGAGTACCGCCCCGGTGACACCATGCCCATGACGGGTGCACTGTTGTATATGCTGCTAAAAGAACCATTGCGACTTAGCACTGGCGAATGAGTTGCAGATTTGTGTAATCTGAATGACCTGTCTTGCAAATAATCGTTCAGACTACCATTCAGCGAGATTGAGTGCGATGCTAAGCCGTTGGTCTTTGTACTTTGCATGCTTGGCTGTCTCCCGAGTTTGCGGGATTGTAATGTGGTTAGATCAGCTGAGCTCCATCTGGCATGGGGCAAACGCGTGAATCCGTCTTCGCTTCGACGCCGTGTCAGAGTTTTCGTCGAGTTGTTGTTGCTGCGTGTGTGGCTTGACTTGAGCGCAGTGCCTATAACCTGGCTGCGCAACTTGTTAACTGCGGTATCAAGAGCCATTTCAATTGCGCAATTATTGTGAATGATAGCCAATTTCGGCCAAATTGCTTGTCTTCCTCTGGTGAGCGCTTTGTGCATAACTTCTGGAGTTGGGTTTTTCAATAGGGTGAAAAAGTCGCTGAGCTCGATTCGTGGAATTATGGTAACATTTCCAATATACTCTTGGCCCATTAAGTTGGCTAGCTTCGCCGTGAGGTTCTTCATTAGCCCGACTTGGTCCAGCAAATCAATGCTATGGCTAAGCTCATTAAACATAAACGACTTGCTCCATCTTAGCCATCGAGGGGTTTGATGGGAATCATCGGGAACGTACTCGGTATCATCTTCACCAGCTTTTAATGATTCTGGTGCTCGTTTAGGCATAGACCAATGCTCACTGATCCGCAACATTGGAGCAATATGGGGGTTTACCTGGCAAGCAATAAAGTGGTTTACGTTGAACATTTCAGCCAATCTATCGAGCGGCAAGTCATTGTCCACGCTACCGTCGATGAAGGATGCTTTTGTCCAGCTATAAATTTCACCATTGGCAGGATTCTTGGCAAGCAGGTTACTGGAGGCAAATATCAGAGGGACGCTACAGGAAGAGGCCACTGCGCTCCAAACAAGCACATTGGGGGCAGTCAGATAGTTTAGCAGCCGCGGCATATCGTGTAGTCCGGAGCTTGAGACGGTTACATTGAGGATTCTACCGGTACGATTGTACGCTTCCTGGAAAGTGACATCCCCCAGCATGCCTTGTAGCATTTGGGCGAGGTATGTGCTATCGATCCAGGTACCGGAGATGAGAAAGCGTTTCAACCGCACAAAGATCCCCTCTTCCTCGTTGACCTCGTCAAATATCTGTAGTTCCTGGTCGAGGATCGGCCACAGCTCGTCAAATTCATCGTCCTTGTGGGTACAAAAGAGCGCAGCAAAGATCGACCCCGCAGAGGATCCAGATATTATCTTGGGGAGCAAATTTTGCTTCTCCAACTCAAACAAAACACCCGCGTGTAGCAACCCCAACGTCGCGCCGCCAGAGAGCACCAGAGCGGTCCGGCCAAATGCTTTGCGAGTTTGCAGCAGTGTGTTCATCACGAGAGTACTCTCAAGATGCTCATTGTTGACGAGCTCCTGGATTGTATCGGTGACCTCTCCAATGTACGCTTCGATAAGGTGCTTGGTACCACAATACGAGTTTTGGTACAGCTGCTCGGACAGGATATTGCCGAGATTCCTCATGAGGGTTGTTCTGATGATATAAAGTAGTTTTGAGTAGTTTTTGGCCTGCCTGGCGGCCCTGAGCTCGCTCAACCTGTGCCGTATGAGCTTAAAGTCGTAGAGCAGCGACCGGTCGTTTGTTTTCCAATTTTCAAAGCCCAGCCGCTTATCCAGCTCCTGCGACGCTTCTAACCACTCTTCATACGACTGTGCTGCTTGCTGGCGGTGTACAATTTCATTCGTATCCTCCATATACAAGTTGGATGCAGCCGGGGTCTTTAAGCGGGTTTACCCGGCTTCATGTGATTGTGGGGTGGATCCGACATGGTTACGTAACGTTTACTTGAGGCTTCAGTGCTGTTAGCCAGAACAAGTCAAGACTAGTAGTAGTGTGACTAGTGGTAGTAAGACTAGTGGTAGTAAGACTAGTGGTACCAGTACTTGTAGACATCACTTGTGAGGTCGTCTTTAATTAAAAATCAAAAAGTCTATCGATATATATCCCCAGCAAGTGCATGTATAGCAATTTGCGCAGATTGTATAGTATTCTTGATAAATAGTTTAGTACAATTGGGTCAACCCTACAACCTTTGGCCTTGCCCGCGTTCAATGTATTCAATCTGTATCTCACTCCTGAATGCCGCTTACCAAGCACACTATAAGACCCTTGAACCCTACGCTTTCTCACAACTCAGTTGAATACCTTCGTATATGGTTCTTGCCTTTTACCAGTGCCATCCGGGTTTCTTCTGTTTTTGAATTAGTTTTTGGAGCCTTCGGGTACACACACTAAAGTGGGGCCATTTTTTTGTGGGTACGACGCTTTTTAGGGATAGAAAATTCTATAGATTGTTGAGGGGGTGAAGATGTCTTGGTTTCAGGGGTCGGCGATGGCTGAGATGGCTTATCCTCATCCTCATCCTGCTGCTCTCGTTGTCGCTTGATCTGCTGCTCCAGAGTATCGCCCAACTCGGGCTCTTGCACAGCCTCGGGCTTGAAGGTGCCGTTGTATGCCACCACCAACCCATGCTCATCTTCGCCAAGTGTAACGATCTTCTTTTTTTCTAGTGACCGCAGAAACCCACCAAGAGATTGCCATCTTGTCGCATTCATATGGATGTGATCTCTGTCGGTAATGTACTCGCCATAGAATTTGTTTGCATTGATTGGTTTGGTGCCGTGTGAAGCTTTTAATAAATAAACAAATTGCTGCTGGAACTGCCGGCTGAATTTGATGGTTTGTGAATCCCCTCCCTCCTGCTGAGCTTGGGCATTTTTCTGATGGCTGGGGCTGGCCAAATGACATTTCCAGCCGTTTCCGTCCCGGCACTGCTTTTCGCACAGCTGGCAATAGAATTTGAGCCGCTGAAGTCCTTTGGCTTTGATTTTGTTTGCAGCGTACTTTGCTGAACCCACCTCTGCTCTGGCCATCTCTCTGTCTCTCTCTCTCTGTGGCTTTACAAATCCAACTGCCCCGAGGAGCCAGAAATGTACCGCAGAGGGACTTATAATAGCTTTAAAAGCGTAGGGCCGAGAGTAACCTTCAGTCAATATCGTAAACCATTAATATACGGGGGCATTGCCCTCGGTGCATTCTATTTCGCCAACTTGGAGCAAGCACCCGTCAGCCATCGGTGGAGGTTTATGATTGTTCCTCGCTGGCTTGAGCTCAAGCTTGGGGAACAAGGCTATCGCCAAACCGTAGCTCAGTTCCGAAAAAATATCTTACCGTCTAGTGCCCCAGAGTCGCGAATGGTCCAACAGGTTATGAGCAGGCTCATCAAGGTAGCTGACCTCCCAGACGTTGATTGGAAAGTCACCGTTATTGCTGGCGATTTCCCGCCAAACGCATTTGTTTTACCCGGCGGCAAAGTGTTTGTGTTTACATCCATCTTGCCTATCTGCAAAGACAAGGACGGGCTGGCCGCAGTGTTGGGCCACGAATTGGCCCACCAGGTGTGCCGTCATACTGCGGAGAACATGTCTCAGAGCCCAGTTTACATGGCTCTGGGTGGAATTGCATACGGAATCACTGGCTCGTTGTCACTAGAGAGATTGTTGATGCAGACTATGCTCAAGCTACCCGCCTCCAGACGTATGGAGTCTGAAGCCGATTATGTGGGGCTAATGATCATGGCCAAGGCCTGTTTCCAACCAGCGGCAGCCGTTGGTGTTTGGCAGCGGATGGTACAAATGGAAAAACAGCAGGGGCAGGTATCTCCCGAGTTTTTGTCTACTCATCCAGCATCCACCAGACGTATACACGATATCAAAGAACATTTGGGCGATGCAGACAACGTTCGTCAAGAGAATTGTGCTTACGGCAATGAAATGACCAATTTTTTCGGTAGATGAGCCGGGTGTATGAGCGAGTGAATTAAACTTATGGTTGTGGGAACGCAGAGCGTGCTAGAGGCCATCCAGAATCTACACCAGCTATATAATTAGGAATCTCGGTTCGCAAACAAGACTCCTTGTGCTGATAGTCATTCTTGTAGTCCTACTTAGTCCAAAGTAGTCCAAAGTCCTATAGACACCTACCCTGCAGCACCTGCACTCTGAGCGGTGCCTCTCTATCAGGTGCTTCTTTGTCAGCAAGAGTTATAGCAGCGCTGACCAATCCCTTCTTTTCAATGGTCACCAATACTGCCGCTACTCGCGTTGCTGGAACCCTCAGAAAACGCATCGCCACAGATATTTCCGTCGGCCTGGCTCTCGGGACTGTGTCTGCCTATGCTTGGTGGCACTTTTACCACAACAAGAAGACCGCAGAGCGCGATGCTTGGTACGAAGCCTACGCCAAGTCTCATCCCCAGGATCAGTAGATAGATAGATGATTTCTCTTAAATTTTAAAGCACAAAGTTTGTAAAAGCTCTTTAAAAAGGCCTCGTAGGACCCAGAGCTAAGGTTCTGCTTTGGTATGGGGGGCCTACCTTCTCGGTCATCATACCAAATGGAGCTAGGCCAAGAACTGACCGATTCCAGTTTGGAGCAGTTGCTGGGTATCCTCGATGAGTGCGGGCACAAATCGCTGATCATGGAGAAATCGTTGAGCTCGCTGGTCTCTGCAATCTCTCCATTTAGCGTCTTACAATCCCATGGAGTTGATCGGGTGCATTGGCTCGAGGAGACACTAGTACCGCTCGAGGGAAACATTATTTATTTGTGCCGTGGCACACCCGAATCACTGAGATTGGTCACCGCACATGCTCGCAAAACAATGGCAACCAGCACTAGTCTGCGGCTCGTAGCGGTGCCTACTGCCGGGCTACTGACGGAATGGATGCTCAAGGAAGCAGAAATACTGGGTGATATGACCGTGTCACACTGGAATGCATCATTTGCCAAAATGGGCTCGAATCTCTCGCTCTTTATACCTCGCACGGACCAACAAGTCCACCAGGACCAGATGATGGGTGAAGCAGCATCTGCATTGGCTGATTTACAGCACAGGTACGGCAATTTTGGTCGTATCTCTGGGTTTGGTACACAAGCTCAACGTGTTTACGAATTGCTCATGGATCGGGCTGGCGAGAAGCAGTCAAATGGTACCCTCACCGGTGGGTTCAACTACCACTTTGGAAACACATTTGTGGGGTCACATATCGACCACTTGATCCTGATTGATCGCGATATCGATAGAATCACACCCCTCCTGTGCCAGCTCACATACCAAGGGCTAATCGATGATTCGTTTGGTATTACAGCCCCTGGCATCACTGAGGTTGCACCAGGCCAAAAAGTGAAGCTGACGGATCCCATCTTTGATAAAATCTGCGATCTCAATTTCGGAGAGGTCGGTGGGGTCCTAAATTCCACTGCGAGACAGCTTCAATCTGAAGTCGATGCCACCCACAATGCAAAGAGCGTCGCCGAGATCAGGGACTATGTCTCGCAAAAACTCGAGCACCATCAGCACCTGAAACTCAATCTGAAAACACACACTGAAATCACCGAGCAGCTAATGGTCACCGTGAAGTCACGAGTATTCACTAGTGCGCTAAGTCTGCAGCAGGATCTCCTTTCTAACCTTTTATCGGCATGGGACGCAGTGACAGCTCTACAAAGATTGATTTATCAGGGGATCTCAGTCGATGTGGCATTTCGGCTCGCGTGCCTTGTATGCATCACAGAAGGTGGTCTCAAGGAAAAGTACCTGCACATGCTATACGATGATATTCTCAAAACATATGGATACCAATACCTCCAAGTGATACAAAAGCTCGAGGAACAAAAGATGCTTTCTTCCAAATCCTCCGACTTTCTCAACTTCCGAGCACTGGATCGCACTTACAAGTTGAATAGCGAGGAGCCACCACTCAGTGAGCCATATGCTGGCTATGTTCCCCTGAGCGCGCGGCTAGTCCAAGCTACTCTCAGCGGAGGTAACACACGTAAAGCAGGCGTGTTTTTCGACACTATGCAGAAGAGCGATAATGCGAGAGAAGCAAAACTGCGCCGGATCCTGTTGCGCAATACCCCCGGTAAAGAGCATCCGGTGGTCATGGTCATGTTTATCGGGGGCGTCACCTATAGCGAGGCGGCGAGTATCCGGGCCCTGGAGAGTTCACTGGGCCATAAATATAATATCATGGTTGCAACAACCAGCATGATTGCCCCAAAAGATCTAGTCACTTAGAGGAGCAAAAGTAATGGATCAGCGGAATTATTCTAGTCTATTGTATATACATGCGTAAAGTACCAGTTGGTTGGCCACTTTGTTGGCCACTTTGTTGGCCCTACATGCCTCCCTCGCTATCTCAAGCTCGGTCATCATGGTCCTAGGTAAACGACTATGGGCAGATCATAGCGAATCACCGGTCCCAGGCCTCGAGAGCATTCTCTCCAAGAACCTAAACGACAGTGAGTACGAATCGGGCGCTGGGTTTGATTCTTTGGCTACCATGCAGGTGTTGGTTGTGGGGGCTGGAGGTCTGGGATGTGAGGTTCTCAAGACTCTTGCTTTAATGGGCTTCCAGAAGATCCATATTATCGATATGGACACTATTGATTTGACCAATCTCAATCGCCAGTTTTTATTTCGCCAAGCGGATATCGGTAAATCGAAAGCACAAGTAGCGGCCAAGTTTGTGAGTAGCCGGGTGGCAGGGGTTGATATTCAATCGCATTTTTGCAGGATTGAGGACAAGGACGATAGCTTTTACAAGTCAATGAGTATTGTTATCTGTGGTTTAGACTCTGTAGAGGCTCGCCGGTGGATAAACAACAAGATTATCTCCTTACTCGATGATTCCCCAGAGAGCCTGAGGCCGATAATTGATGGCGGCACTGAGGGCATGTCGGGCCAAAGCCGCGTTATACTACCCGGGATAAGCTCTTGCTATGAGTGCACTATCGATATGCTCCCGGAAAAGAAGACGTTCCCGTTGTGCACCATTGCCTCGAATCCACGGCTACCGGAACATTGTATAGAGTGGGCTAGTGAAGTGGCATGGCCTCAAGAGTTTTCTCGTCGTGCAGATAATGACGATCCCCAGGATATTCAGTGGTTGTTTGCAACCGCGGTTGAGTGGGCCGATAAGCACGGGATCAGTGGTGTCACCCTGGAACTCACTCAAGGTGTTGTGAAAAGGATCATCCCGGCAATAAGCGCCACAAATGCAATCATTGCCTCGGAGTTATGCACAGAGGCTTTCAAACTGGCTACCTCGTGTGCCGATGTGCTCGATAATTGCATGGAGTATTCGGCACTTGTTGGTCAGTATATCAACGTGCAATCGTACGAAAAGAACCCCAATTGCCTCGTTTGTGGTGTTCCTCAGCTTGTTCTTAGTGTTGGCAAGACTACCTTACTTGAACAGGTGATTAATTTATTGCTTAAAGAGTCGCAGGTTCCACTCAAAAACCCAGCGCTGAGCTCTGGTGGTAAACCACTTTACATGTCCAGCAGCGGACTAAATGATATGCTTGAGCCCAATTTGAAGAAACCCATTGGTGAGCTCATAGCAGAAGGTGATGAGATTGCCGTTACTGATGAATCACTCGCGAATGGTTTGAGGGTTATTCTAGATATGCAATGATACCCGTGATGCACAGACAGATTAGGGATATTGGTTTCCTCGCCAGTGCCAGCCCACACACACACACACAAACACACACATCTGAGGTTGCATCAATCCATCCATCTCCGTACCCCTTATATATATTTACTCAAAGTCCATAAAACTGGTGTAAAGCTAGACTAGACCCTTTAGACCCTTGAGCCGTACATCTTACCTACTTATCAACCACCCACTATCTACTCAAGACGCCACTGGCCCTGACAGTAATCATCACCCAAAAAGAGTAATGGCTGGTCAGGTGCCGGATATACCGGGCATCTTAGCCCCCCCACACGGGGCAAGAGATATATTGCAATACCTTGCAAAGCTTTTGAATCGAAAATCACCTTCTTTCCCCGGAGCTCAGCCAGTTTCATTTGCTCGGAGACATCTTGACGAGGATCTCCTGAAAACCGATTTTTTTGTGTGCGAAAAGAGCGACGGGCTTCGATGTTTGCTGTTATTACGGGAAGAATCAGATGGCGAGAAATGCTACATGATCACTCGTAAAAATGAAGTGTTTTTTATCCCTGATTTGCACGTTCCCTGTGCGGTCGATAGCTTTGATAGCTGTCACGCAAAAGGATCGCTGATTGACGGTGAATTGGTCAAAACAAACAGCGGGAAACTCAATTTCCTCATGTTTGATATGGTTGTTTGCAACGGGAAAGTCGTGGCCGATCGTATTTTGGATAACCGGTTAGGATACCTGGGTGAAACGGTTTACAAGCCCTTCTCGGAGCTTTGCCGGCAGTTCCCCGAGGACACCAGTGTTTTCCCCTTTAAACTCAAGATGAAAGGAATGCAGTTCTCTTATGGCCTTCTCAAAGTGCTCGAGGAGAAGCTCGACCATATCAGCGATGGGCTCATTTTCACAAACAGGACCACACCCTATGTGTTTGGTACGGATCCCAATATTCTCAAATGGAAGCCCGCCGATGAGAACTCGGTGGATTTTGTCCTGCGGCTCGAGTTCCAAACCTATACCGATCCATCCTCAGGCGAGCAGTGGCCAGACTATGATGCATTACCGAAAGTAGAGCTCTTGACATGGTATGGGGGTGATGATGATAGAGTCTACGCTGAGATGCACCTTGAAGAGCAGGAGTGGACGTCTCTCAAGGCCTTCGAGCAACCATTGCAAGACCGTGTTGTAGAATGCTACATGGACGACAAGAAAAGGTGGAGATTCCTAAGGTTCCGCGACGACAAAGACCACGGTAACCATCACGCAGTGGTGGCCAATGTACGCGAAAGTATCATGGACCATATCACCGATGAAGATCTGATCAAGTCGATTCCAATCATTCGAGACGCGTGGCACGCCCGCAGCGAGGAGAAAAAACGGAAAGCTAGCGGCAGCGGAGGCAGCGGCGGCGGTAACGATGCCAAGCGGCAAAACACTGGCCAGAAGGAGTAAATTATTTATATATTTTGTACAACAGAGCAGAGTCGTAAGAAGGACCTAACTAATGTTACAGCCAAGTATATCATCAACCACTTTACTATATATGTACACTAAAAACTGTAATTGACAAACGATTTGAGCAAGTACCTTGGGTTTCCTCCACTGAGCGCGTACCGCTCATTAACTGTGGAGTCTGAGGAATCCTTGGCGATACCAGCGAGCGCGAGGTACTCGATCCAAACTCGTGCCTCATCGATGGTCATGTATTGAACATCCACAGGCTCGACGCTCTTGAGTTTCTCGCTCAGTACTGGATCGTACTCTGTGAGAGGGGCATATGCCGGTGCTTCTTGGCGGCCAACAGCACTTTGAATAGTGGCATTCGTATTATAGGTACCGGTTGTGGTGGCGAGAACCGCGCCTTTAAGCTTGCGCACACCGGAGAAGTAGTCAAGAAACAAACGAGGAACTTGCAAATCGCCGTGGTAGATCTTTTGGTTGTCTCTATCGCGGTTCTCGGCAAACGGAGCGTGCGCCCAAGCATTGATACCATCCACTGAAAGCAAAACTTTTTGGCCCTCCTTTTCAAGCTGTTGGAAAAGCTTGTCCAGCTTGCTTTTGTCCTTGGTTTTGAGGATTTTCAAGCACTCTGCACTGAGATCAGGGTTGGCATGCGCAATAGACTTGGACCAGCGCTCGACAAACATAGGCTGTAACCAAACACCAGACTCAGAGGGAACGTGGTCAGTGTGGCCATCAATAACAGAACTGGCCTGGGAAATGTGCAGGATGATCCAGCCCTCACACTTTGCAGCGGCATGCAGCTGCGTCAACAGAGCGCTCTTGCCCACACCACTGGGTCCCAGCAGTAGTTTACGACTGTTCTCGAGCTGTTTTACCAAGTCCACAGTCTGTTGACGCACCAAAGTTGTGGGGTGGTGGAACAGCTCTCTGTTCTTTTGGGAAGCCAGACTTCCAATTTTGGTAAGTGATCTGCCTACTGTGTCAGGGAAAGCGTACACTCCAGGACCGCTTGCAGTGCTCAAAAGCTCGAGCCCTGCAACTTCAGGCGCTGGTGCGTTCAGCTTAGGGGAGGTATGTGCGGCCGCTTTGCGGAAATTACGATATTCACCAGCAGACTTATTGGGGACACTGGTTTTCTTATTGGAACCACCAGTCTTTTGCTTGAAACTACGCAGCACCGACGAGTGAAATTGACGACGAAGCATGTCAGCAGACCACCCCAGAACAGAGGCTATATAGAAGAAATAGATGGGGTTCACCAGTGATTTTTTTAATATATATACCTAGCTCTTTCAATATATCTTTCTCAATTCAAGAATTTAATCGACTAGCATTTTATGTTTTGCTGTGAAATTTTTTGTGGAGAGATCCTCCATGATCAAAGTATGGAGATTAGGCCCAAATTTTTTTTTTCCCGTCAGCATGCGTCAACTCACAGAAGAAGAAACACGCACTGTTTTTGAAAAGTTAAGCGGCTACATTGGATCGAATATTGGTGATTTAATTAATAGAACTGATGAAAAGTACTGTTTCCGCATCCAAAAAGACCGTGTCTACTACCTCACAGAAACTTTGGGCAAATTCGCTACCTCTGTTGCGAGACAAAACCTTATGGCTCTGGGTGTGTGCGTAGGAAAATTCACGAAAACCGGTAAATTCCGCTTGCATATTACTGCCTTGGGCGTCTTGGCCCCTCACGCTACAAACAAGGTGTGGATCAGACAGAATGGCGAAATGCCCTTTCTGTATGGCAACCACATCCTCAAAGCCCATGTCGGCCGCATCTCTGAGGACGTGCCTGAGCACAGCGGTGTTATCGTATATTCAATGTCTGACGTCCCCATTGGGTTTGGTGTCTGTGCCCGTTCAACCGGCGAGGTAAGAAGAGCACAGCCCAACGCTATTGCCGTTTTTAGACAAGCAGATATTGGTGAATACCTCAGAGAAGAAGACACACTTTTCACATAGAGTACATAACTTATTTCTTTCCCCCCTTTTTCTTTTTGTTATTTTTAGTCTTCTTGCTTGGTGCCTGCAAGACAGGGGCGGCGGGAGTGGGCGCTGATGAGGCTCCCTGGGCAGCTCCCTGAGACGTGCCTTGGGAGTTACCCTTCTTTTTCTTTTTATAGGTGGAGCGGTCCATCTTGGGCAGCCATCTCTCGGGATCAGGCTGCCGGGCAGGATCGTATTCCTTGGGGAGCTTGGGTTTACCGCTGCGTTTCTTGCGAATTGTGGGCTGCGATGTAATTTTGCGCCGGGGTACTAGCGGATACATGCCTTGGGACTCTAAATCTTCCACATCAATGTCCCTGACCAGTTCCGCAACACTGGGGATAGATTCGGGAGCTTCAAATGATTCTGGTTTGGTCAGCAGCAGCCCAGCAGCCTTTTCGGTATGACCATCGCAGTTGTGAGCGAAAAACTCAAACGCTTTTTGTACATCTTGCTGGTTTTCACTTAGCGCCAAGTAACGGGCAGTTTCGGCATCCTTGAGAGGGAAAATTCGCAGCATCGTGGCGATTTTCTCTGGTTGACCCTTAATTCTATACGCAGCAACCACTAATCCGGCCAGAGCGGGAGTGAGATCCTTTGTGGTATTGGTGGCCGCGAGGGTAGAGCAGAGATCAATGACAACATTTGCTGCCTCCAGAGTAGAAGATTGGGCAGCCACGGCTAGTGCCAGTGCTACATTAGTGGGATCGCGAGAGAGTTCTTTTAGCAACTGCTTCCTTGGTCGGGTTTGGAGTGCAAGGAGCTGAGGGGCCAGAGAGGTAGGGTAGAGCTCAGCATGCTGATTAGCAATGTAGCCGATTTTACGGCCCGCTCTAGAGTCCAATAGCAGCTTATTGAATACAAATGCAGATGCCTGGATCGAGGTGGCATTTGGCAACGGCTCAGAGAAATGCGACAAAAGGGTCAGCTGGCATTGCTCTGCGGTTTCGGGGACAGATTTAAAGGTGAGAAGATTGTTTTTGACGAGTAAGATCAGGTCCTTGTCGCAGTTGGAGCTCAACAGCTGCTCAAGTAACTCTTCAGCCTCGGATGCACGACCAGCAAGAGCCTGGGCAAACGCCGCCTGAATTAGGACGCACTGCTGATCGTATTCGTCACCAGCCACTTGCTTTGCATCGCTGAGAACTGCCAGCGCCTGCTCTGGAGCCCTATACAAGAGGGAATAGGCTTTCGCGAAAAGGGCCTCAAACGAGGTACCCTCTACATTGAGGCCCCTGGAAGCACGTATAGCCTGGATATTTGTGGGGATATCTTCGTCATCCACGGTAACCTTGTCCAAAATGTGCTCTGCAACAGAGAAATTACCAATCCGGTACTCGGCTTGCGCCAACGCCAGATGAACAGCAGGCACATCAGACTCAGCGGCGAGGGTGCGAAGTTGTTCAAGTTTTCCCAGCTTGTACAGGATATAAGAAGTCTCAGTGGGGAACTTTGCGGGGTTCTTTTTGACCAGCTCGTACGCTCTGGAGTACCTTTCCAGTTTGATCAGAGCGACCAGTCTAGTAAGTTCCGCACCATCACTTGGGCCATTCTTGAGCTGCTTCTCTGCGTTGCGGAGGATCTCCAGGTCAGGATTATCCACCTGAAGCTTCTCCAAAGATGACTCGAGAGACATGTCAGCAGTCCAAGAGGGTCGGGGCCCTACAGGCGAGTAGAGCCTGGGTTAGAAAGGATTTTGTTTTATGTAGAAGCGCGTGAGGTGCGCACGGGTCAAACTGATTTGCCTGTGTGAGTAAAAGTAAATTAAAGATAGAACTCGTTCAGTGGTGGCCGGTGGTGGCCGGTGGTGGCCGGTGGTGGCCAGCATATTTCTGAAGCCCCTCCCCACATGTTTGACTTGCTCTTTATCATATGCTACTTCTTTATATACATTAAACATCTTTTGCCAACTGGCCCTGGCCTTGGTTTTGGCTCTGGCGATGCCGTCTATCTCTGATATCATCACTCTTGACCACGGTGTTTGTGCAGTGTTCGTCTTTGATGAGCGTTTCCCCCTTAACGATCGACACAATCTCTTCTTTATCGAGAGTTTCATAATCGAGAAGACCCGTGGCCAATCTCTGCAACTCAGTGGCCTTTTCACTTAGCACTTGTCTCGTGCGCGTTTCAGAATCCAAAAGCAAACTGCGAATCTCTTCCTCGGCGACATTACGAGTGGAGTTCGACCAAGATTTCCAATCCTCGCTCAAGTCGACAGGACCAATCTTATCACTCATACCAAAAGAAGTAACCATTGCTTTAGCAACAGAAGTGGCGTTTTTCAAGTCACTTGAACAGCCACTGGTTACAAATTCAGCACCGTGGATCTGTTCCTCGGCAATACGGCCGCCCATACAAACATCAAGCCTCGCCAACAATTCCTGGCGGGTTTGGTCGTACTTGTCAAGCTCAGGAAGCTGGAAAGTGATGCCCAGCGCAGACCCACGGGGCAAGATGGTTGCCTTGTATAGCGGTGTAGCACCGGGTGTGTATAGAGCCATGATAGCGTGACCGGCCTCGTGGAACGCAGTGTTGCGTCTCGTTTCCTCGGTCATGACCATCGTGCGGCGCTCAGCTCCCAACAGAATCTTGTCCTTAGCCCACTCAAAGTGGTTGGTGTTGACCTTGTGGGCCATTTCTTGTGAAGCATGGATGGCGGCTTGGTTGACCAAGTTCATAAGGTCGGCGCCACTAAAGCCGGGTGTTCCTCTTGCCAGGTTCATGACTTTGACGTTTGGTGCCACCTCCACTTTCTTCATGTGATGCTCTAAAATAGCAGAACGGCCTCTAACATCAGGAAGCTCCACATTGACTTGTTTGTCAAAACGTCCCGGACGTGTTAATGCCTTGTCAAGCAATTGAGGGAAGTTGGTAGCGCCAATAAAGATAACGCCGGTGCTAGGGTTGAATCCATCTAATTCAACAAGCAGCTGATTGAGAGTTTGACGTGAGTAGGCCTTGTCAGTAGGGTTACGTTTACCTCCAACCGCATCCAATTCGTCGACAAAGACGATCGCAGGAGCATTAGCACGGGCAGCAGCAAATAGTTCACGGATGCGTTTAGCACCAACTCCAACATAGACTTCGTCAAATTCACTTCCGCTCATAAAGTAAAAGGGAACACCTGCCTCACCAGCAACGGCCCGAGCCAACAGAGTTTTACCGGTACCAGGTGGACCAGTCAATAAAACACCCTTGGGCAGCTTTCCGCCCAAACCAGTGAAACGGGTAGGGTCCTTGAGGAAGTCCACCACCTCTTGAAGCTCTTCACGAGCCTCGTCGACACCCAAGACGTCCGTGAACCGCACATCAGAGGTTTGGACCTTCATTGCATCGAGATTCTTGGAACCACCGCCCATCTCAGGGCTAATCTCCTTGACAATGGAGCCAAATTTATCATGGAGCCAGAAAATGGCGCCGATATTGAGGGCCAGGAAAGCCGCGCCAACCCAATTGAAGCGTCTGGGTTTGGCGACCACAACATGGATCGGCTCACTATTGGTGCCGCGTGTTTCACTGGCACCACCATCACTGACATTCTTGGCGGCAGCAACCTTGTCGGCCTCGGAGCCCCTACCAATCTCCCGAAGCGCCCGGACGTAGAGAGAGTCGCATACGCTTGATTGGGCAACGTTGGGGCTCTCATAGCGCCGAACTACTACATCAGGGCGCTGGTTTGAAAGGCATGCGCGATAGAAACTCGCCTGAGCGTGGGGATCGCTGAGCCGTTTATTGGCATCGCGCTCTTTGCTGCCGAGCGAGTTTCCAAAGATATTCAGGAATGTACGTGCTTGTACTAACCGTCCGGATATAGGAGGCACCGTATTAGGGGTATACCTCATCATCGAGGGTCGAATACGTCGTGCCCACATGACTTGTACTAGAGAAGATTGGGCAGTATATAAGCAAAGGTAGTGTGTACCCTCTCCTCCTATATGAGCTAGAACATTCTGAGAAATGCCTGGACTATTGAGTATATATAGATATTTAGAGTCACCAACTGTGTGATTGAGGCATAATTTCCTCATGGGTCGCCGCTCAAGCACTCGTCTATAGCTGAAGCAACCTGGCGAACGATCCCCAGGCCTCCATTAACGCCGGAGTTGGCAAACACTGGGCGATCGAATTTCTGCGCTAGTGCACTGGCGAGTTCTTTTGCTGCCTCGTTATACTCTTGATTGTCCCGCAGTATGGATACTGGTGTACCCTTCCCCGGTAAGGCATAGGCCATAGCTCCAAAAGCAGGGGCAGGGGCACTTTTAGTAGTTAGTGAAACATTTAAAGGGGATTTCTCTTTATCGAATGTAACAACTAGCTGATACGGGTCTAGATCTATAGCTTCTGATTGCATATACGCAGTGGGAGGACTCAAGACCCGGCAAGTCCCAGTATCATGACATCATGGCCTCAATTAAGACCCACTAGTCGAGACCAGTACCTGCTGTGAGTCATGCGGCTAACTAAAGCAATCTACCAGAAATTGCCATTCATTCCACTTGTTGCTGAATCTGGATTCCCCGGTGCAGTGGGAAACACTCCCCTGATCCGTTTAAACAAGATTAGCGACGAGACAGGGGCTAATATCTATGGCAAGGCCGAGTACATGAACCCTGGAGGGAGTGTCAAGGACCGTGCGGCCCTGTATGTTATCAAGGATGCTGAAGAAAAGGGATTGGTCGGCCCTGGCGGCACAATTGTCGAAGGAACTGCCGGTAACACCGGAATCGGTCTCGCACACATGTGCCGCTCCCGTGGGTACAAGTGCGTCATTTACATGCCCGATACTCAGGCCCAGGGTAAAATCGATATGCTGCGTCTGCTGGGTGCTGAAGTTTACCCTGTGCCTGCTGTTCCCTTGACGGATCCTCAAAACTTCAACCACCAGGCCAAGCGTCATGCTGAGCAACTCGATAACGCTGTCTGGACTAACCAGTTTGACAATATTGCAAACCGCCAGGCCCATGTCGAGACTACTGGCCCCGAGATCTGGGCTCAAACTAACGGAGAACTCGATGCGTTCACCTGCGCTACCGGTACCGGTGGATCATTGGCAGGCACCACCCGCTACCTCAAAGAGATTTCCAACGGCAAGGTCAAATGTTTTCTTGCTGACCCCCCTGGAAGCGTACTCTATTCCTACATCACTTCAGGCGGCCAAAAAATGGACCGTGATGGAAGCTCCATTACCGAGGGTATCGGCCAAGGTCGTGTCACCGATAACATGGCGCCCGATATCGATTTGCTTGACGGTGCTCTCCATATTCCAGACGCAGATACTATCAAGATGCTCTACCGTCTGCTCGATGAAGAGGGTATCTTCCTCGGTGCCAGCAGTAGCTTGAATGTCCAGGCCGCCTATGAGGTGGGCAAGAAGCTGGGTCCTGGCTCTACCGTTGTTACCTTGATGTGCGATAGTGCTGAGAGATACGCTCCCCGTTTGTTTAGCGAGAAATGGCTAAAGGAGAAGGGACTTTACGATGCCGTTCCTGAACATTTGAAAAAATATATAGTTTTGGCCTGATTTTCAAAAATAAAATGTAGAATAATTCTTTTGGGTAGGCGCTAATGATGGATAATCGTGTTCAAGTATGGGTTTGAATAAACCGATCCTTGGGGCTACCCTATATACTTGCCACTAATTACATCCATTAAGCCCTCACCGACCACCTCAAACCAGTACACTCAAGCAATTACAACCCCAAAATTAATTTCCACTAGTGACCGTGTTTACAAATGGATAAACCGGTAACGTTGATTCTCGCTGCGACAGTCCCTGCCATGGGGATTGGTCGTGCTGGTGGACTCCCATGGTCACTTAAACGTGAAATGAAGTACTTTAGACAAGTCACAGAAGGCGGTGTGGTTGTCATGGGCCGTCGTACCTGGGAAAGCATTCCTGAAAAGTTTCGGCCTCTCAAGAACCGACTCAACATTATTGTCACCAGCTCACAACACAAATTTGGCGATTCGGTAGTTACGGTCCCTTCACTGGACGGTGCATTGCAACAAGCTGCCAATCACCCTGGTCCTATTTTCGTGATTGGAGGTGCTCAGCTATATGCTACTGCTGTTGATCATCCCCGTACAAAGCATATTCTCTTGACAGAAATCACTGCAGATCTCGAGTGCGATGCTTTTTTCAAGCATAATCCCGATGAATGGAAGAAACAAGCTCCCGAGGTGCTTAGGACTTTTGTCGGGCCCAAGGTTGATTTGCAAGATACCAAAGTGAACGAAGATGGTTATAACTACGAGTTTTCCCTTTACAACAAGCTCTAGTGGTCCGAAAGAGCTCAGAACAGGGCTCGAGTTTGTGACTTGGGACCCACGCAAATGCGTTGCCATGTTCTTTGCCTATACAACAGTATATTGCGTACATATATATGTAAGTTAATAAATAAATTGTAAATTAGTTGGTATTAGTTGGTCTCCAGTGGTATCCGTTGGTCCCCAGTGGTCCCCAGTGCAAGAATCGGCTTTTATGCAAAGTTTATGCGGGAAATTTCGCGACAGAGCAAATGCCACTCGACCTCTCTGATCTTCCGGGCCCCCTTTGCTAGGTTCATGTGTTCTTCTATCTTCATTAAATCATAAAGAAACCGCAGGTTGGGCTGGATAATGAGGTTGAGTCGCCGCACCCGAACGTACAAGTAGCTTCTGGGAAGATTCCAGTCCAACCGTCTCATCACTTCAGCAATACAGATTGCTGCGCTTCTAGAAACACCAACCCTGCAGTGAACCAAGGTCTTGGCGTTGTCTTTAAAAGAGCGATCCAGATACTCAAAGCACTCATCAAGAATCGGTAAGAGTGAATCAACACCATCGTCCAAAATGTTCGGGAGGTACAAAACCTCTTTTATGCCCCGGTGAGGGTTTCTGTAGACTTTCTGGCCCTCAACATAGCTGACCCACGGTAGCTGTTCCCCTACACTGAGAACGCGTGTGATACCCAGCTGTGAGATGAAATCCGGATACTGTGCATGCCTGATGCCCCCTAGATACATATAGTCGAGGATTTTGGAGGGCATTGAGCCATTAAAGTGACCAAACGCGTCAGTAGGTACCTCATACATTTTAGCGGTAAGTCTACCGAATGCTGCCCCCACTTTTGAGGCGGAGATGGCACCCTGGCTCTGTTTAGCGAGCTCTGAGCTGGGGCAGAATTCTGTAAAAAGGGCCTCCAGCGTACGGCATACTTCGACATCGCCATCTGAGCACAACAACGGCCGGCTCGAATCACGGTGAAGATGGACAAATACATCGGCCATGCCTTTGCCGGTCACAAACATTCCATACAAGACAGCAAACAGTGTGTTGCCTCTGTACCCTTCTGGGGAGACTGCCAGGGTATATTTCCCGTCACGGGACCGTTGATGGACTGCCTTGCAGACGTTGAGCATCCCCACAACATCTTTAGCCGATAAGCTCGCTGGATCGATTGAATCTGAGGCGGGGAACTCGAGGACCACGCTTTTTGCTGCCGAGCTCCGGATATAATGGTCACAGCGAGATACGGTGGGTAGAACCGCATGAGCAACGCACTCAATGAGGGTGTCCCACTTTGCAGAGGCTGGGTCCATCCCGTTGCCCAAATACAGCTCAACGTCTGCTAACTTGACTGGGGTAGCTTTCGACATGTGAAGAATCTCGAGTCGCTCATAGAGAGGAAAGTTGAGGTCCCACTGTGTGTACAAGGGCTTGGAGTCTGGGTTGAATACCAGCTCTTCTTTACAGACCAGCACCTCAGGACTAATTTCTTGAAGCTCTCCCGCAGTACCTGTGTACATGAGTATCTTTTTTTTCGTCGTATCTGGCTCTTTTTTGGCCAATGCGGCTTGTATTAGCTCCACAACAGGCCCGATCTGTGAGGGGTCTTCAAACGAATAAACCAAAATCAGTGCACAGGGAAGACATTTCGCTGGCTGGGACTTGAGGTTTCGTAGACTCACTCCGTATTCTGGGTCTGTTGCTATCAGTTCTGGCAAGAGGCGCTTGTTGGGGCCAATTCGCAGCACATCAGCGGGCACAATTGAGTTGACAAGCTGGCCACGGGTAGTTCCGGCATTAACAGGGATCAGAAACTCCGGAATAGTATGTTTACTGAGCGCTTTTTGCTTAAAATAGAGGGTTTGGGGGCAAACTTCCTGGGAAAGGCCATGCAACCAGGGGAAAACGAGGTCCCCATCGGGCAGGGGAGCACTCTGATAAGTTCTAACAATATCAACAACTTGATGAGCGGTAATTACATTAAAACTTTCGTTGGAACCACTATTTATTGGGTGAGCATTGAGAATTTCAACGCTCATTGATGACCAACGGTAGGTGGTGATGGTGGGGGTCGGCAGCTCAGGGTGGGATCCCCCAACTTTAGCGATAGAGGATGATGACTAGGGTTGGTTGAACCTTTTTCTTCTTTTCTTGGGTCTTTTGCTGTAACTATATTTTGACATTAAACTATAACCTATTGTATTTACTCAGCCATAGACCCTGCAGTGCTCTAGATGCAGGTAGTCGACCCCAGTGTAGGGGTCGTGCGATGCTACGGTGGGATCAGGATCAAGTCCACCAAATAGTTTAGCAGAAAACTCACATCCCATTGTTTGCTGTGGATATTGATTGGTTGACCGTATAATTAGAGCACCTCAACCCAGTAATCTCTGTTAAACTCTGTCGCCAACTATATAAGGCCTAGTATACTGCTTGTCACGTGACGCGATTATAAACAAACGCCAGCGCGCTTCGCGTTCGCCCTCCAACTCTCTTCCAGTTATGCCGATTGGAATTGTAAACCTGCCGCATCAGCAGTACCGTTTGGTCAAAAAGAATGGCTGCACTTTCACTGTGGTTGTTGTTGGCGAGAGCGGTCTCGGAAAGAGCACCTTCATCAACACTCTATTTGCAACAAACTTGTCTTCTGGCGACAAGGACGATACGCGCCACTCGCAGTCGATTCGTAAAACAGTAGAGATCGCGATCACTCGTGCAGAGCTCGAGGAGAAGGACTTTTTGTTGCGCCTCAACGTGATTGATACCCCTGGGTTTGGCGACAACATCAACAACACCCAGGCTTGGCAGCCTATTGTAGACTTTATTGATGATCAGCATGAGAGTCACATGCAACAGGACCAGCAGCCAGACCGTGGCAGCCGCAAAGATATGCGTGTGCACGCGTGTCTGTACTTTGTGCGCCCCACCGGCCAGGGCCTCAAACCCATTGATGTCGATGCCATGCGCGCTCTTTCTACGCGCGTAAACGTGATTCCCATTGTTGCCAAGGCCGATACACTTGACCCGGAGGAGCTGCAACTGTTCAAAGACCGCATGCGCGAGACCCTTGAAGCGCAACACATTTCTATTTATCGTCCTCAAGATTTGAGTGGCGCTCCGTCTGCTGATCAACCCCCATTCAGCGTTATTGGCAGCGAGCGCGAAGTGCAGAATGAACGCGGCGAGATGGTCAGGGGCCGCCAGTACCTGTGGGGCACTGCGGAAGTTGAGAACGAGAACCACTGCGACTTTAAGAAGCTGCGCAACCTGCTGCTACGCACTCACATGCTCGACCTGATTTCGTCCACTCAGGAGCTGCATTACGAGGCCTATCGTTCCCAAACTCTTGCCACTCGCAAGCCCGGCGAGTCCCGCGCTCGCAAGCAGATTAACCCTGCTTACAAGGAGAAGGAGCTCTCGTTGCGCAAAGCGTTTGGTGATCAGGTCAACACCGAAGTCGCTCGGTTCAGTGAATGGGAAAAGAACCTCATGGCCGAGCGTGACAAGCTCATCAAGGATCTCGAAGAGACCCATACCACTAACCGCAAGCTCCAAGAAGAAATTCAAAAGCTCAAGGCCCGTGCCTGATCACTGACGTTGGGCTGACATGCTTGCGTCCATGCCTGAGCCTGGAACAATAGGCACATAGTTAATTATATATCCATCTTTCTGTTTATTGAATGGCAGTCGCTTGGTTTTTGGTGTTGAGATGTGTGCTCTCAACATAGAGTAGTTTATAGAATGGTGTTCCATGTATGAACCAATTAGCGGACACAACTTGGGTTGGAGATCTCAATCAGGTATGCTCCTGGCTCGCGAAAATAGCTAGAAAAACACAAATCACAACAGTACAGTGTTGTTATCGCTCTTCAGTTTGACTGTATGGACCAAGAGGTGCAACTGGTACGGCTAGAGTGGGGGGGGGATGCAGGCGAAACGTCGAGCTTGGTCTCTTGATGCAAAGCTACATCTTAAATTGCAATAACTAGTAGAATTTGCAGAGATTTATGCGATATTTATGCTAAATTATATACACAGCCCATCAATAAGCTAGAGGTCAAAGTGATGCATGCGATGCATAAGCGAGGAACTCCACTGGCTTGCACAGCCGGGCAAATGTTGACCACCCGGCGCAGTAATAGTGGGATTATTCTATACAACTGACACTTTTTGGTACTATCAGAGGCTCCTCTAAAGGACTCCATAAGACCCCATAAGACCCCATAACTCTCAGCCCTAAACTGAAATATAGGGCTGCAGCAGTCACACCACTCACAGGATAACTCCCCAAACGGCACTATTCCAGTCTTTAGCTGAGCAGGTACACTGACGAAGAAGCCAAAAAGAAATGTCTGATATTGAAGAACACACTAGTGACGTCGAAGTCTCCGCCAACGCTGCCGCCCCCGGTGAGCTTTCCATTACCGATGCCCTCCAGGGTGCCCTCCGTAACTCCTTGATCCACAACGGTCTTGCCCGTGGTATCCGTGAGTCCGTCAAGGCCCTCTGCAGCGGTAACGCCCAGCTTTGCATTCTCTGCGAGTCTGTTACCGAGGCCGGCTACTTGAAGCTTATCGAGGCTCTCTGCAACGAGCCCGAGCGCAGCATTCCCCTCCTTAAGGTCTCTGACGCCAAGGAGCTCGGTGAGTGGGCTGGTCTTTTCCAGACCGACCGTGACGGTAACCCCCGCAAGGTCCGTGGCTGCTCTTGCGTCGTTATCCGCGACTGGGGTGTTGACTCTGAGGAGCGCAACGTCCTTATCTCTCACTTTGAGTCCGAGTAAATATGAAATTATCTAATATATGTAACTTGAATTCATTTGAACTCCAGAGATTCTACCTTGGGGGCCTAGCTTGAATGCACTCGCTCATGCATGGTGGGTAGTCGCTGCAGACGGCAGTGGGATAGCTATGGAGGGAGGAGTGGGAGCGAGGTGCGGAAGGGATGGTGCAGGGTGGTATAAATGTTGCCATTCCTTCCTTCCACCATCTCTTTCACCATCCCTCCCACTCCCTCCTATACCACCCTCCCTCTCAAACTCAGCCGCTGCTTATAATCAGCATCACTCTGCAACCTCAACTCGGATTCTTTGGTCATCCTCAAGTCATGTGGTGGAAAGGACAGGATAAATCAGAGCAATTAGTTAAAGAAGCAGAGAGTAGCGAGGTCCAACCCGTTAAGCTTGAGCCGGTCGAAACAAGTGGTCGATGGTGGACATGGCGGTCGGATAGCAATAGTGAACAGATAGAGGACGCCGGGAACGAGGCTGATGGCAATCGAGAGGCGGCCAGTGCCATTGAATCCGAGCTCAAAGATGTTGAGAACGCGGCCAGTACAAAGCGAGGAAATGATACCCTCGAGCCCACTACCGGGCCATCGCAGGATTCCCCCTCTACACCCGGCCGAACGTGGGGGTTCTGGGGCGGTAAATCCAAAGGCGAGCTGGCTGTTGCTGGAACCGAAACAGAGAAAAGCCCCAAAGATGCACATGCACAGGCCCCAGCAAAGAAGATGCGACACTCTAATCCCAGCACTCTTGTGCCCAGTTTTGAGGAATCTTTCGAGTACCCCGCACTGATTCGGAGACTATGGACGTACTCACCTTATAGGACCGGTGCCACAAAGATTAGGAAAGCTGTTGTCATTGGAGTACATGGGTACTTTCCTGCTAGAATTGCGCGCACTATTTTGGGCGAGCCCACGGGCACATCACTGAAATTCGCTTCCGAAGGTGCTGCAATGCTAGAGAAATGGGCCAAGACCAACAACATGAAGATGGAAATTGAGAAAATTGCCCTGGAGGGTGAAGGCATGATCGCAGAGCGAGAACAAGCTCTATTTCTTTTGCTTAAAAACTGGATGGACGTGCTCCGTAAAGCGGACTTTATATTCTTTGCGGTGCATTCTCAGGGTGCGGTTGTGGGCGTACACATCATCGCTCGACTCATTGAGGAGTACAAGATCAGGGCCAAAATCGGTTTATTGTCAATGGCAGGCGTTTGTCTGGGGCCTATGCCAGGTATGGACCAAAAACTGGTAATGAAAGCCATTTCCACCATTGAGAACGCATCACTCAGCGAGTTGTTCCAGCTACAGAATGGCGACTCTCCACAATCGCAAAAGTTTAGAGCAGATCTCAGTGCTGTGCTGAGCCACGGGGTCAAGACAGTATTTGTGGCCTCTGCAGATGATCAGCTAGTCCCACTATACTCTGCTTTATGCACTCAGGTGGACCACCCAAACATCTTTAGAGCCGTTTACCTCGACGGGGATGCTATCTCGCCGACATTTCTGGCACCGTTATTGAGCCTTGCCGTCCGCCGTCGGAACTCTGGCTATTCTGACCAGGGCCTTTTGACTGATATCTCACAAACTCTGGCAGGAAGTTTGGCCGGAAGCGGGCATTCTAGAATCTACAGCTCAGATCAGGTGTACAGTCTGGCACTGCGGACTATACTTGAGACTTCTCATTCCACTCATGAGCAACCAAAGTTCCACGATTTCTCATTGCCCAAACAGAACCCTTACCTATTACCTTGGTCTGTGCACGCTATTCTAACTGATATTAGTGCCATTCCATCTTTAGCTCCCACTGTAGAGCGACTTTACAAAGATTACAGCACATGGAAGCCGGCTACCAAGCCCATGAAAGATCTAAAGTACCGTCTTGCTGCTTTGAAGAAAACAAAGTTGTAAGTAGGGGGTTGTGCTACGTTCGCTGCACACACGCTGGTCATTTATTTTCTGTATTTAATATTTATTTCAAGTCTTTAACTCCACCCAACTGATATCCCATGTGCTCGACGTACATGGACCTCAGCCTGTAAATGCGAAGACTAGTGCAAGTAGCCTACACGATTGTAGATGAGTTAGTCAATCAATAAGGCTATTATGTCACTAGCGGAGCAAGCCGCGGGCCACCTACTGTCTGCAAATGGGTGCTGTACATAGTTGCGTTGTAGCAAGTCCCATAGCTCAACTGCACCTCGTGCAGCTCCCATAAGCCTCAACACTTGGATGCATCTCCGCGCTCCACGCTTGGTTTCATTGGCCATATAAGCGTCCATTTCACCTGGTGCTGGGTTTCATCAAGCCCATACCTACCATTGGTTCACATGCTGGCCCTGATCCATTAGCTGGCTCTTCTTTGGGGACACAGACATTGAGAAGCGTCTCATAGATGACAAAGATCAAAAAGGGGGATCTACTCCTCATCTGCAAAGACGCCCAATATCTCACTTCACGTGAACTGGCGCTTTTACATTATATGGTCGGCGGGTGATACCCCGAAGATCACTTCAAATTAAGTAGTTCATCTTATTTTTGATGCTCATTTGTCTAGATTCAGTTTGACGGCGAGCACGTCATTACGCACGTCAGCTGCAACTTATTGCATATAAGTAGCTACCCGTCAAGACCTTTCATTTCAGTCTCTAATAGATCCAATGGGCTTCTTTGATAGGTTAGATAGAATCCAAAAGAGAATCACCAAGCTCAAGACCTTGGACCACGATATCGACCACCTTCAGGGCACTGGCGATATCACGCTAGCTCCCAGTGAAGAGTATGAGCAGACATATGACCCCAATGATAAAACAAGTGCTGGAACATTAACTATTGGGAGTGCATCCACTATTTCACATATCTTTGAGGACCCCGATGTCGCAAAGTTCTATGCAGATCTCTATGAAAAGGCAAAGTATGAAGGGAGAGGCAAGTTTGACCCCAAATTTTATTGGGAGCCTAAAGAGGAGTCCCATATACTCCGCAAGACTGATTGGTACGTTTGCTTCTGGGCATTTATAATGTTTTTTGCCTTGGATGTTGACCGCTTCAATCTGCAAAATGCCATTTCTGGTACCTTTTTGGAAGATTTGAATCTCACCACTGATGACTATAATCTGGGAAACACTATTAATCTGATTTGTTTCCTTTGTGCCGAGATTCCTTCCCAGCTTATCTCCAAGAAGCTGGGTCCTGATATATGGATTCCAATTCAAATGGTTTCGTGGTCAATTGTGGCCATGTGCCAAGCTTTCATAAAGAACAAAGCTGGGTTTTTTGCCACTCGTGCAATGGTAGGTCTGTTGGAGGGCGGGTTTATCCCCGACGTCTGCCTATGGATGAGCTACTTCTACACCTCTTCTGAGCTTTCGGTTCGTATGTCTTACTTTTACATCGCTAACCCACTTACCAGTGCTATCTCTTCTTTGCTTGCATATGGAATCTATCACCTCGAGGGTCATGGAGGCTGGAAGGGCTGGCAATGGATCTTTATGATTGAGGGAATCATAACTCTCGTGATAGGAATCTCCTCATTCTTCAAAATGCCCCCTTCTGCTGTTCAAACTAGAGCTCTCTGGCGTCCAAAGGGCTGGTTTACTCCGCGTGAAGAGAAGATTGTCGTCAATCGCATTTTGCGCAACGACCCATCCAAGGGTGATATGCACAACAGAGCGGCTCTAACTCCTAAGCTCATTTTAAAGAGTATCATGGATTGGCACCTGTGGCCTATTTATCTTACGCGGTTTTTCCTTGATATTATAGGTTCTCCGATCAAAACCTATCTACCCATCATTATCCGTAGCATGGGATTCTCCACCCTCCACACCAACTTGTTGATGATTCCGTACAATATCGGAACAATTATTACCATGCTGGCACAGGCACACATTTCCCGCAGCACAAAGCAAATAGGATACTGGCTGTCGCTTAGTGCTATTTGGATTATTCCCGGCTTATTCGCCATGAGATTCTGGCCTGGGTTCTTGTACGATCACTGGGGCTCCTATGCACTGTTAACGGTAACACTCGCCTACCCACCTGCTTGTGTCTTGACAATTTCTTGGGGATCCGCCAATTCCAATAGTGTGCGTACTCGTACCATAGCAGCTGCTTTGGTCAATGTGAGCTCACAGCTTGCCAGTATTGTGGCGACCCAAATTTTCAGAGCTGATGATAAGCCAAGATACCAACGTGGTTTGAAGAACCTGATTATTATCGGTATCGTAGGCACGCTAGTAACGCTCTCGGCTAGAACTTTCTTCTGGTATACCAACAAGCGTAGAGATGAGCAGTGGAATGCTCTCGATGCCAAACTGAAGAACGAGTATGTGAACACTACAACTGACGAAGGCAATAAGCGGCTGGACTTCCGCTTCACATTATAAGGACGTCCCAGTTGCTAGCCTCGACTCAAAACTTGAAACGCAACTAAATAATATATCAATAAATCAATCAATATATACAAAATTCCCCAGTAATTCGAAGAATGGAGATAGGCAATATATAATCTTATTTCTGCGATATCACGGGGGCGTACGCAAGAGAAATGAGAAGTTTGCAGCTCGTTGCAAACGTTTAACTTTAACTGTGAATTCCCTTTGGGGCTTATATATCAACTCAAACTCAAAGCAGCACGGCTATAAGCTCGCAATGAATGCCGAACAGATGCTTGAAGCCGGTCAGAAACTGCTGCAATTGTGCAATTTCGTTTTCATTCCACCAGACTTGCAAATATGGGAGCTTGATACAAGCGCAGTCATGGTATTTTAGTTCTAGATATGACCATACAAACCCAGTGGTGGAGCCCCAATTTGGAGACCTGGCATCTCACACTTGCTGTTTTAACTGAGAAGATAATTGATGAAAAACTTTAGAATAAATAAACTACAAAGATCCAAAAATTCCTTTCTGAATGGCGCGATTAGCTCATGGCGAGCCAGCAGTATCACTC